>JAZHYW010013779.1:0-12759 GCA_037355805.1 Ixodes ricinus | reverse complement strand
CCATCCCATATTTTACGCCAGTCTCGGTGTTCTTCGTAATTAGATTCTTAGATCTCAGGGAGGTTTTTGACATATACATGCTATATGCATATATACCGGGAAATTCTCTCGTAACGTAAGGAGAGTTTAAAAGAAATAAAAAGATGGAGTTTTCTTTGAATATTGACGTGAATGTTGTTACTTTTAGATAATAGACTTACGTTTCTTAACTAATAACAAAACTACAATGATGGCTACGCCACTATATCGTTATATATTCGTAAGCTGCATTTCAAGCCGCACATTTTGATGTGTTTTGCGACGTTTTGCGTAAAGTTGTTTGTTGGTAATTATTTATAAATGTTTTTCAGAAACGTTTTTTTTTACGTCTTTCGCAAATGTTTTGCAAAGAAACATATAATCGTAATTTTTAATATTTGGTGTTCATACTGTAACTTGTCTATAAAATAAATGACATTTTTTTAAACTTCGTGCCTGCTTTAGTGGGACATTGGAGGCTGTGCAAATTACCATAGTGAAATCTCGGCAACGTCCAAGCCTCGAGCTTCTCAATTTTAATTTCTGGGAAATATTTAGCTACAGCGTTCACATATAGCCGAATGTTCCTCCCAAGAACATGGCTTTCACATATATTTATTACCGAAATATCAACAATATGACCTGCACAGTGCACAGTTATTGTTCGATCTGACGTGGAAACACCCTTGGGTAAATTCAACTGGTAGATTTGGAACGGTTACGGAGTGCTATTTTCTTGTAGGTTTGGAGCGGCTTTGGATCGCTCCAAACCTACAAGTTGAATTTGCCATAGTTAGCAAATGGTCTTTACGTGAGTCTATTGTGGCACCAGAAAATACCAGGTGCTACCGTTGGTGTCAACCACACGATACAACACATCGCACCAGGTGCCGCTTCGTCAGCGCTTGTACAGTGTACACTACAAGCCCCCCCCCTCCCCCTTTTACCCCTAGAGGGGTCGCTAGGGCGATGTGCCCAAGACACCCAGCGAGGGTCCACGCTCCGTCGAAGCTCGTTTCGTGTACAACTTATCATTGACACACGTTTCATGGACATTTCGGTTGCATTGACGTTTTTACAACTAATTTTATCAAACGACCAAACGAAGCCACTAGAAACAGCGAAGTTCCGGAGCAGTGCCAGCAGCGCTACGTACACTGGGCTGAGATGCCCGTCTCCGGATTGCGTAACCCACGCGGAACTGTGGCGACGTTTTCGACGTTAAGGAAATCGCAGGAACTGCGTCCAAGACAGGCAGGTTTTGCTGCCGGGTGCCTGGGTGCCTTCTGTGCTGAGTTCGGTTCTGTTTTCTGATGCCGAGTGCCAACCGGCAATCAACGTGGTTCTGTATTTCTGCGTGTCAGCAACATAGCAGCAACATCGTGATGGCAGTGTTGTGCGTTGTGGACAGAAGACTGGAATTATCGCCGATGTGACCGTGTGTTCGCGTATCAGTGGTGTAACAACAAGATGAGATGACGTAAACTGTCTGACATTGATGCCGCTGGTCGGGCCGTGATCCGGAGGGGGCGGGGTGTCGCAGGTTGACATTACGCTTTACATTAAAAAGTTTAAGACCCCTTGAGACGTTAGGTGCAATCGATCGACATGCGGATAGTCATGTTGGAACGCTGGTCTGAACCGTAAGCTCCTATCGTACAGTGGCCAATATGACTGTCGGTTGTCTCCTCCCCGAGAGCGATTGCGCTCTGGGGAAAGGATTGAACAGTACAAAAATATGACGGCAAGTATGTACAGGCGCCGGCCATACGAGCTCCCGGCCGAACGCCGACCGGATGAGCGAAAATCCCGTACGCGGCGCGTCGAGCGTGGCCGCGTTTCGGGAGCCGGGCTATTGGGACCAAACCATTCCGTTATCAAAGGGGTGGACGCATGACTTTTATCGGGATTCCAGCCTTTATAAGTGTAAATCAGAAGAACATGGCCGATTAGAATTGCCATCTTCGGGTGTTGGCCCCAAGTGTTCGGAGATGATGTTATAACTGCTGATAAACTAGAGCTTGCTTTAGGCGTAGATAAAGCAGCAGTGTTTGATCGATGCTTACAAATGTAAAAACCTTATGTTTGATATGATATTAGGCACGACAACAACGATCTCTCCGCAAGCGAGAAGTGGCCGACCAGAAAGCCATCTGCAAAGTCATCGTGTAGAGAATTACCCCTGGCGAAGCAACACACTACTGAGCGCAGAACAATAGAGTCTCCTCGATAAAACGCGTTCATGAAAGTGCCCGAATCTTTATTCTGCTTCGATACAAATATTTCTTTTGTTATTTATAGCATATTCCTTATAGATCAACAAAATTATTTCAAAATCGCTTGTCATTGTCTACTCTAGGTTTAAGAAAGATTGTAAGAAAGGGGGGGGGGGAGCTTGTGCGTAGGATTACTCTTCGGGTAGAAATATTTGAAATGACACCGGTTTTTAAAATAAAAAAGTAGGATATAACACATCAAAGATATTATACAGTGAAGAATTTCGATAAGCCGTCTGCGTTTACCTACAACCGGAAGCGGGATTGTAATCGGCCGTGCTTCAGATCCACGTTCCAAAACGCGGAAGGCTATTAAACTTCCTGCGTCCACCGCTTTGATAACGGAATGGTTTGGTGCCAATAGCCCGGCTCCCAGAACGCGGCAACGCTCGACACGCCGCATGTGGGATTTTCGCTGCTCCGGTCGGCGTTCGGCCGGGGAGCTCATATGGCCGGCGGCTGTACATTTACAGATTGAAATTTTAGCATTAAAAAAAGTGGTACGTAAAATCGAAAAAAAAGAGTATCCTTTATTTCGCTGTTTAAATACACTACGGTTCCTGGCGAAACTGCCCCTCCTCCAGGTGGCACCGTGGCGCGCTGGGATGAGCGCTAGAAGTTTTCGAGCTCGCCACGGCGTAGCTTCGTACACTTAACACCTGCCCCAAGTCGCGGCTTTGACTGCATTCAAGTTGATCGAAAAGCGATTTCTCTGCCCGTGAAGCATCACTTCCAGGTGAGGGAACATCCGCTCTACAGAGATTAATTCAAGACGACAATTGCAGCCGTGCGCGAACAGCGCAAATAGAAAAATAAACACTAGAATAGAAATACTGGCTACGACTAGCCATGCGGGGAAGCAAACACATGGCTTGGAACTGCAATGGAGCGGCTCGATTTATTGGCTTTCAAATAATTACGGCGTAATCGAGCGTTTACTTTTTACTAAGAGATTCATCCCCTGAGCCGTTCAAAATACTATCAGAAATATGACATTCCTGAAAAAAAGAAAATCAACATGCTGGTAATATTTTTTTATTCCTTAGGCAGTCATTGAGAAATTTCGTACGTTCAAAACGACCAGTATAAAAGACGGAAACGCAGAGCTGGGGAGTAGAGATCGGGTCAGTTTGCTGTTGTAGTGTTACAACTTGACAAAGAATGCAAGTTCTTATTGGCTACCATTTACATATTTATGAACATTCTTAGAGTTTACTGATCTGGGTCATTTGTTACCATGCAGCATCAAGCAAGGGCCGCCGCATTGACTAGAGAAAGATGGACACACTGAGAGCCAAGGTACGACAAATCCAACAACGAAACAAAAGGCTGCAAAGAAGGCTGCAACGGCAGCGTCAGATGAGGACTGTGGCTGAAGTAGCTGAGAGTATCCGCGTTCATGTGTCTCCAGCCGTCGCTGCACTCGTTGAGGCCCAGCTTAGGATGAGGATGTAAGCCTGTTCGGTCGAGGATGGTGCATCCAGAAAAACGCTTTGGTTTTGGGCCTCTTTTTCATGGCCCAAAAGGCTATAAGTATTGTAGGCGACTGCTCAGGTTGTCGTTAGTCCGATCACTGCAGCTGTGGCTTCAATGTGTTTCATTGAGAGTTGAATTTTACCCCGATATTTTCGAGCTGGTAAAGAGGCGAGCAACTTCCTTTTCAAGAGCCGATCGGGCCAGCAGCATAGTCTTTGATGAGATGCACATTAAAAAAGAGGTCTCAGACATCCCCTCATCTGACAGGTCCGAATGACTTGAGGAGCATAATAATGGTGAGCAAGGTGCAAACCTGTCAAACAAGGCTCTCGTGTTTATGGCAAAAGGAATCCGAACCTCATGGAAGCAGCCACTTAGCTACTTTTTTGCTCATTAGGGCACTACTATCAATGTCCTACAGAATCTTATTTTCCAGTGCTACAGCTTCCTTGTGAATGCTGGCCTGGAGCCAGTAGCTGTGGTATGTAATCAGAGAAGCCAGAACGTCTCTTTTTTTTTTTTTTTCATGCCTTGTAATTTCCGAGAAGCCTTACATAGATCGTCAGTGGCAAACCTCTCTTTTTTATTTTTGATGCTCCGCACCGGCTGAAGTGCCTCATAAACATGTTATTTAAGTATGACTTCAAAGTTTGGGGTCACGTAGTGAAAAGCTCGTACATAAAGGAAGCTCATAAAAAGGACCGGACACTTGAGATCCGTTCTATGCCCAAGCTGAACGAGAAGCACTTTAATTTGACGTTCTACTCAAAGATGTCGGTGAAACTAGCGGCCCAAGTGTTTAACAACCACTTTGCTGCTGAAATGTATGCCTTTCTAACGTTCCAGCAGTTGCCAGCTGCTGCTATTCACACAGCGAGATTCATTGAAAAAATCGGCCGTCTCTTTGACAACCTAAATAGCTCGCACAAACTTTCCAATACACCCTTTGCCTCTGCAATGCATAATGGCTCTGTCCATGAGGAGTTGTCTCAAAGAGTGCATTGAAGTTTTTGAAAACCTGCAAGTACTCGGATGTAGAAGGCAGCCAAACTGCATTCGTGACCTTTGCTTAACAATGAGGCCTCTGAGGATGCTCTGCGATCACATCACAGTTAATTATGTTTTTAACTATCTTTTAACCCGCCACTTGAACTAGGATGCACTCAAAAACACCTTCGCTATCATACGGTCAAATTCTGGCGCAAACGCAAACTCTTCTTCTCGTCAGGTTTAGGCTGTGTTCAGGCATCTTTTGATTCGCAATTTTTTCAAGCTGACGGAAATATCAAACTGCGCAGAGGGCATGATGTCCCTCCTTGCTACTCTTCCGGTAGGCCTGTCGGTACCCTCTGCTCTTCTGCCTTTAGGAAGCTCTGTTTTTCTTAGCGCGGCAAACGATTCGCTCTTAAACTACCTTTCGGACATGGTAGAGAATAAATTGGTTTATTTTGCTGGGTGGCTTGCGACAAGATTTTTGAAGGTTCATTTTTGTTACGGGACATCTCAAGGATGTGAGCTGAAGAAAGAAAATGCATGTTTTTCTGACGGAAACTAAGTGCTACTGTATTTGAGTGTAAAAGGCGCTGCTGACTTGGACTTTGGAAACCAGTCAGTTCCCTTCCCTTCTTTCCCGTCATTCGTTGAAGCTTGTGAGCGTGTTTTCGAGGCGAGCATCACCAACCTTATTTCAGACAAGGATGAAGAAAGAATAAAACAATTAAAACTGGGACAATACAACACATCTTTCATGAAAGATGTGTTGTATTGTCCCAGTTTTAATTGTTTTATTTTTTTCTTCATCCTTGACTTGAACCAACACGCTCTTCTCCCAAGCTTATTTCCCAGAGGAGGGCATTATCCGTATCCAGCACCGTAGTAAAAAATGACCGACTACTGGAGGTGTATTACTAATTTTCTCCTTCATTTGTAGAGTTAAGAAATGTGTAGGTCCATTTTAAGAGTGGATATATGTCATGTTTTATTTACTCATTTATTTGAATACCTGCACCGCCTAAGAGGCATTATAGAAAACGTACCTTGCTGCATGTACGATGTGTGCGATAATTTGTTTTTTCTGTTTGCTAGAGTCAGGCTACGCTGTTTTGCACGAACAATACAAACACTGAACTCGTTGATGCGTCACCAAAGTGTAAAGGTAGGCAACAAGTCCAAATGCTAAGCACGGACACCACACAGTGTACATTTTCAAAGCTGTATATTTGCTTTTCTAGCCTTTCATATGGTGTAAAATACTTTATTTTCGTGGGCTCGATATTTCGCAATGTGTCTCTTTCGAGAAAATCTGGCGGGCGCGAAATTTCGCGGTCTAGAGCTGATATTTAATGCTTTCATATCCACGGATGACTCATTTTTTTTGCGATTTTGATTAAATTGCGAAATTCTAGAAAAATAGTTTATCGGGAAAATTAAAGTGCTTACGGTGTTTTGGGTTACAGGCTGCTCATGTGGTTCAGTAACTGATGCAAAACTGTGGTTTTAAGGTCCAAAAAAACACTGGCCTATGCCGTGCAGCGTACTGGAGGGCTCCAAAATAATTTTATGAGTGCACGGAAGGCTCCAGAGTATGCAGCACCATCGTACGCAAGTTAAAGAGTTTTCTGGATGATGGTACCTTGGGCCCAAGAACGGCAAAAACAGCTGTTATTTTATCTGCGTCTTCTAAAGTGTTAAACACAGCCTTCCTCGAAACAGTTTAAAATTTGTGATATTGATGACTGTCTATAAACTGACAATGCCACACAACAGGCATCCAATTGTACAGTGTGTTATGTGTTTTCTGTCGTAATGTACTTTATGTATTGATCTACTGCTTTCTTCTACCTTAAAACTAGATACTGATTGTATGCTTCTGGTGAGTGTTCTGGTTGAGTGGTTGTAAGCAGTTGTATGTGAATAAAATGTTAGTGCAACATTGGACTTGCATTACAATTACTGTTGTGTGTATTTAACGCTAACACACTCGAGCAACGGTATTGTTATTCACTTTTGTGTGAGGTCAGTCACCTTTAAGCCGCTCCCAAATTTCCGAAAAAGCTGAAGAAAAAAGCAAAACGCGGCGGCTCTTTCAAAATAGTATTGTGGGATGAAAAAGACAATTTCGACGCAAACTGCTTAAAAAAAGGCGGCCCCCGTACAAGAATGAACGATTTTCGCGCAGAAGTAAGGGTCTAAACGGGGTGGTGTAGCTTTAAAAACACAATAAAATTTAAAAATTAAAAACAAATACCTGAGATTACAGGCAAGGAGAACTGCATACTAACAAAGTTTTAAACATAGGTTTGCACAGCTTTGAGACTTTTTGTGTGACTAAAAAGCTTTGTTTGAGACTTTCTAGAAACCATGACTGAAGGCAAAAAGGACGATCGTCCTTTTTTTCCTGCAGTTCCACTGTCAAAAAAGTCTCAAACAAAGCTTTTTTAGTCACACTAAATGATCGTCCTTTTTGCCGGCAGTTCCGGTTTCTAGTTATATTTAATTTTCGCGCCGAAATACACACCAAAGTGACGTCACGTTTTTTTTTCGGAACTGACGTCACTTCCTGTTTATTTTGTTCCGCTGGAAATGTTAACAGAGCACATAGATGGCGCTAACGAAGCCCCATGAGCTGCCATTTTTTCGACACATGGACTTTTACGGAAGCCTCGCTACCATATATACTGCTCGAAGCAATTCATGCCCCCGAGTGAGCACGGGACCAGCCAACCGATGCGGTCGACTCATGCTTTCTTCTTGTTTGCCCAAATTGCGGTTTCCCTTCAGTTGCCGCCCCACGAGTCCCTTCCCGGTCGCTCCTGCACGGCTTTGGAGTACGGTCACTCGAATGGCCGAGGGAACACGCGCCGGCATGTGAACAGTGCGACCAATCTGCCGGGACTACTTCTGCGGAACTTCAACTTGATCTTTGATGGAACTTGGATAGCGACACCGACAACGTCATCGCGGCTGACCGCGCCAACCACGCCCCCTGTGAACGCTGATATATACTGCTCGAAGCAATTCATGGCCCCGAGTGAGCACGGGACCAGCCAAACGATGCGGTCGACTCATGCTTTCTTCTTGTTTGCCCAGGTTGGTCCAATTCCTTCGTTAAACGCTAAAAAAACAAGTAATGTGTGTTTACTGCTGTTCCCGTGCTCACAAGTGCTTTGTACAACTATTTGCGAATGTGTTGACGTAGTGGGCCTTCTTCTCATGGTTTCTGGAGACGTCGAGTCTAACCCCGGCCCGATGAGTGATGTACAGCTTAAGCAGTTTAATGAAATGCACCAAATGTTGAAAGTCGTCAGTGAGCGCTCGTTCAGAATAGACCAAGCTCAATCGGGAATTCTTGCCTCACTAAACGAAGTAAAACAAAACCAAGAAGCCATTAAAGTGGATATAACTGATATAAAAGCTCGCCTAACTGATGTTGAAAATAAAACTACGGCTATCACTCAACTTCAGCAAGACGTTAACACGGCACGAGGCTTCGCAGGGGTGGTGCAGAAGGAAAACGAAGCACTGAGAGCGCGTTTGGACGACGCGGAAGATCGTTCACGCCGGGACAATCTAGTTTTCTTTGGGATTGCTGACACACCAGCCGAAACTTGGTCACAAACGGAGGAATCAATTTTAAATATTTTTCAGCGGTCGCTTAATCTTCAAGTTGCGAATGAGGTGATTATTCGGGCTCATAGAATTGGAACATTCTGTCAGACAAAGTGCCGCCCAGTCATTGTGAAGTTCTCATCTTACAAGATTAAAGACCAGATTCTGCAACGAAGGTTAACGCTTAAGGCTGACCGCATTTCTGTGAGCGAGGACTACTCGATTGGAACGCGTCAGGCACGAAAAAAGCTTATCGAATTCGCGAAAGAAAAAGGCGACACGTTTAAACTACGCCACAACAAAATGCATATTAACAACATATGCTACGCTTATGACACGGTGAATGACAACGTATATGAAGTCGGCCCCTCCGTATCTCCGATACCATCTTCAACGCAAAATCGGGCTCCCAGCGGTGAATCGCCTCGGCGGTCGATATCGAGTTAACGGACCGCGAGGGGTAGAGTGACTGCGTCACCTTTCTCGGATGTATCGGTGATATACACAAATATTAGAAGCATCATTAAAAACCGAGATGACTTGTGCTCAATTATTGATTCAACTGATGCTCATGTAATCGTTTTAACGGAAACTTGGTTAAATGGGAAGGTGCGTAATGATGAGATTTTTCACGCGAATAAAAAGTATAATATTTACAGGAACGACAGAGTAAATAAGAGCGGTGGTGGAGTGTTAATTGCAGTAGCAGCTTACATTAGTGCTTTCTGCATAAACACGATCTGTGATTTAGAAATTCTTTGGGTATGCATTGGTAACAACCATCAAAAGTGGATAATAGGGGTGTGCTATCGACCACCCTCTTACGCGTCATCATTTGTTAAAGCCTTGCATGATTCATTAAATGACATCAAGGTGCGTTATCCCAGTTTGCCTATTTTCCTTTTGGGTGACTTTAATTATCCTTCTATTGTTTGGTCTGAATCTATACTTACAACGACTTTATCATCTGAATGCAAAGACTTTGTCTCCCTGTGTCTAGATTTTAATTTGACTCAACTAGTCATGAAACCCACGCGAGTGACCCCATTGATAGCTAATGTCTTGGATCTTGTTCTAACAACTCATCCTGATATTGTTTCCCCGATAATACACCTCGCAGGACTTAGTGATCATGCCATATTACATTTCGATGTTAAAGCAGCAGTGCCTAAGCCATCAACTCTCACAAAGCAAATTCGTAATTATGCTAAAGCTGACTTCATCAGAATTAACCATGACCTCGAAGCTTTTTTTGACGTGTTTTTAGCAGGTTTCTTGAGCCGGTCAGTAGAGGAAAATTGGCAACTTTACAAAACAAAAGTACACATGCTTATCAATCAGCATATTCCACTCAGAACAGCCTTTGAAAACTCACAGTCACCCTGGTTTACTAGGGCCCTAAAACGCCTCTCCAATAAGAAAAAGCGTTTATTTCGCGCTGCAAAATTCAGCACATGTGAACGTCGCTGGTCGAGCTATCGCACTGCTGCTGAAGTTTATAAAAAAGCAATTGAAGACGCCAAATTAGTTTTTTTTCACACGAAGCTTACCAGAAATGTTGATAAATAACCCTAAACAATTTTGGAACATTATGAACAAAAAATCACATTCTTCAATCACACTAATGTCTTCAAGTGGTGAAAGTATGCCTAGCGAAGTCTGCGCAAATGCATTTAATCGCGTTTTCATTGATTCTTTTTCGAGTGATAGACGACTTGATAACCCACTGCTGGTTAGCACTGATTACCTGCCGATGGATTCGATTTCTCTTGATTATGTTGGAGTGATTTCAATTATAGAAAATCTCAGATTGTCCTCCTCAACGGGAGTGGATGGTATCAATTCAAAATTCCTTAAGAATACTAAATTTTACTCATCCATAATATTAACCATGTTGTTCGAACAGTCAATCAAAGATGCCGTTCTTCCTCTCGACTGGAAGATAGGGAAGGTGGTACCTATACTCAAAGCTGGTAACAAGCATTCTGCTCATAATTACCGCCCAATCTCAATAACCAGCATACCTTGCAAACTTCTTGAGCATGTCATCTTCTCCCACATTGTCAACTTTTTAGAGTCTAACAATTTTTTTAGCCCTTCCCAGCATGGATTTCGAAAGACATTTTCATGTGAGACTCAGCTTCTCTCTTTCACCCATGACCTCCATTGCATTCTAGATCGAGGATCCCAGGCAGACTGCATTTTCCTAGATTTTGCAAAAGCGTTCGATAAAGTGTCTCATAAACTTCTGATTTTGAAACTTTCCAAGCTTAACTTAGATTCTAACATACTTGCATGGATTCAATCTTTTCTGTCTGATCGCTCGCAATTTGTTACTGTCAATAATAGTAACTCCTCTCTTGTCTCTGTTACTTCCGGGGTTCCTCAGGGATCTGTTCTAGGGCCATTGCTATTTTTAATTTATATTAACGACCTCCCGGTTAACATCTCCTCATCTATGTGTCTGTTTGCTGACGACTGTGTTCTTTATCGTGAAATAATAGATAATCATGACACCAGTGTTCTACAGTCCGACATTAACACTATCATCGAGTGGTGTGATTTATGGTCAATGAACCTTAACGCTAACAAATGTAAGTCTATGCGTGTATCTCGACAATCTTCTGACAATCCTAACTATTTCCTTGATCAGGTTTATATGGAGCCGGTGTCGTCTTATAAATACCTAGGCGTGCACATAACATCTGACCTTTCATGGAAGAATCATATTCAGTATGTTTCCTCAAACTCTAATCGCATGTTAGGTTATGTTAAACGAAATTTTTCATTAGCTCCAGTTGCACTAAAGTTGACTCTTTATAAAACATTAATTCGTCCAAAGTTGGAATATGCAGCCTCTGTCTGGGATCCTGGACAAGTCACCCTCATCACTGCATTGGAAGCGATTCAAAACAGATCAGCTCGTTTCATCCTTTCTAACTACCACAACACGGCTAGTGTGACCGCCATGAAAGCTACTCTATCATTGCCGCCCTTAGCCTTGCGCCGTGCCATTTCCCGCCTTTCTTTATTCCATAAGATTTATTTTCACAATTCTATCCTGCGCGACAAATTAATATCCCGTCCTTTTTACGTTTCTTCTCGCAACGATCACAATCACAAGGTTGGTATTCCAATGTCTAACACAACAACATTTCATTCATCGTTCGTCCCTCGAACATCACGAGAATGGAACCACCTTCCCGGAACAATTGCCACCATCATGGACTCTGACCTTTTCAAAACTGCAATTACTAATTTTTTTATTTGTTGAGTGTGTGTTTAACCTATTTTTCGGCTTGTTTTTCTTTTCTGTATTTTTCTTTGCTCTCCCCTCTGTAATGCCTCTGGCCTTGAGGGAAAATGAAATAAATAAATAAATAAATAAATAAATAAATAAATAAATAAATAAATATGTACATATACCTTGTTTGTTCTTTTGAGATCGGCTTTTGGTTTCGCAGATTGGTTTGCCATTCCTCTGTGATGTGCGATGGACGAAGGAATTGCGAGTCGAGGAATAGCAAAGGTAAGACGTAAGGTGCGCGAAGTAACTGGCTATCGGTTGTCTCTGTTTAACATCGCGGTGCTGACGACGAGAAGACTGAGTAACTGCTTTTGAAACGCAAGTTTCTGTACCTGCGGGGGAATTTGACTTCCGAAATAAACACAGTTCGCGGAAAGGTCGTGTTACGCTTTTATTTGCTGCTCCTCTCGTACCGTACAAGAGACGTAGCGTCCTCATTAAGCCTTATTGAGGTCGATTTTCTCGATTCGGGGCCGCCATAATGAGATGCAGGCGACGGAGGAACTTTGCGTTCCTGCTTCAGGGACGAAAGTTTCTCCCTTTCTAAAGTAACATAGGTTACAAGATCGTTTCTCCCCTTAAGAAGGACTATCAATACCCTCTTTTTTAAAAAAATTGCACGCGCTACACGCACACACCTTCCCTGTATAAAAGATTCGAAGTAAATAACCAAAAGAGCATTGACGAACGCGCGTGCAAGATGGAACTTGTTTTAGACATTTGCTTTAGAAAAGTTACTACTGCTGAGGCCAGCACGTGCGGCGCGTGGAATTCTAATCACTGCATTCTCCCTTGATGCTTGGGTGATTTAGCAATAGGTCAATATACCTTTTGCTATATTACCCAAGCATCAAGGAGAATGCAGGGATTGGTGTTCCACGCGCCGCACGTGCTGGCCTCAGCAGTAGTAAATTTTCTAAAGCAAAACCTAAAACAAAATGGATCTTGCACGCGCGTTCGTCAACGCTTTATTTTGGTTATTTACTTCGAATCATTTATACGGGGAAGGCGTGCGCGTGTGGCGCGTGGAATCACCAATCCCTGTATTCTCCTTGATGCCCGGGTAATAAAGCA
>JAZHYW010013777.1:0-12652 GCA_037355805.1 Ixodes ricinus | reverse complement strand
CTGGAAGCAGTTATCGGCGCAGTACTGAAATGAGCGGCCCTTCGAAACGAATGGCAGCGGAGCGCACCCGCTTCTCGCACGTGTCTTGCGCATTTCCCACAACAATGGTTGGCGGTACTTGTAAGCGTGTCAAATGAATTTAGTCTGCACTTGCCGCCAGCGCCTTCAACTTATGGAATTTACGAGGATAACTCGAGTGCAGCATATAGCTTTGTGTATTTGAATGGTTCTTTTTCGCTTTGGAGGCAGACAGACGGAAAGTGTCCTTTCTTGCCATACCCGTTGCGAATGTTGTCAGCTGCTGTGCACTTGGCGCGTGATTGTGGACGAGTAGCAGAGCCGCGCCACTTGCTTGGACAGAGAACTCCTTCGTACAGTTCACGGGTGGAAAAGGGTTGCTTCTTGTTGCTTTTGACTCGACGCGCAGAAGTGTGGACCTCGTCGACCAGGTCCACACCTCCGGACGTGCAGAAGTGTGGACCTTGCTGCGCAGAAGTGTGGACCTCGCCGCTTGATGTGGATCTCGCCACTAAATGAGCTTGCTTAGGGTCAGCACTCTGTCTCCCAATATTGCTGTGGGCGCCGTCATCTTGCTGCTTATGCAGAGCGGTACAACTGCCGATCGTCATGATTCAAAAGTGCGACTTCCTCAGCATTAGATTCGGTGTTAGGAAGCTCATGGAATATTGCTTTGATCTGTCGCGAAGCGTTTGAACATTTGTGGAGGACGTAAAAACGTTTCCTGTGATTTCAGATAAATTTTCAGATAATTGGCAGCAATGATTTTCAAGCCACAATATGGACAAGTGTCGTTACCGTGAAGCGCTTATTTAAGTGGCACTAGGAAAGACCATGGCGGAACAGCGCAGCACTGAGCTAGGTTTCAGACGCCATCATTCTCAACGATCATTCTTCTATAGTTCTTCCCAAGTAGCGCGCGGCACGTGTCTCGAGCATTTCCACAAAAATGACTGGCGCCACTTTTCCCCAGGATAGATGGGCTTTATTCCACACATCCTGGGAGCAGGTTCACAAACCAGTATTCAGACGAACAGCAGGCCGATATAGGACATAGGAAGTGCAAAACTGCCACTTTATTTCTTTTTGTTTTCTAGCTTTAAATTAGGCTCTAAAAACAAACGTTTTTTCTTTTTTTTTTCTTGCAGAACCACGTTTCCGTGTTAAATGTCCTGGTCCAAACGAGGATTTTATTAAAAATCGCAGTAGACGATCATCATCGTGACATTTGCAGGCAATAAATATTGCATGTGCCACGGACCAGGATTATTGCTAATCGTAATCAGAATGACATTCGACGTAATGGACATTAAATTTTGCCATGTGGTTGGGCCAAAAATTGTCAATGGCGTTACACTGCTGACGCCCCCTGGGGCTTGGGAAACGGCATGTTTGTCTTGTGAAGCCGACAGATGGCGGAGAGGTTGACGTAACTGGCGCTCTTTGCCGACTTAGAACTGATTTGAAGGCTTATACAAAGGTGACATTTCTTTTTTTATAGTTTTGACGGGCGACCCGTGAATTCGCAGCTTCCAACTAAAATTGCGGCAAGCGAAACAGGAACATCGGACGATAATTTCATCAAAACATAAAGAGGTATTTATCTTGAATCCAGTCTAAAAGGCACACACAAACATGTGTATTTAACTGCGATCAAACAGGCATCTCAACTTTATTTACGCTTTACGAGCAGCAACCACAAACCCGAATCTCTTGCGCCGCGCCTCCTCGTCGTCGCCGTAGTACATTTTAGTGCGATATACTTCTACTTTCAAGGCGGCATCCGTCAGTGCCTCCTTGATGACCTCTTCGGTCACGTCTGCCATAGGGAATTCCTCGTTTGCCACAGGGTACATCGCCATGCCTCCCACTCCGGCCCAGATAAGCAGACCGCCAGGCTTCACTAGACCCGCCACGTTGCACACCAGCCGATGATAGGACGCGTGGTCTTGCGCCGCCGCCTCCAGGCAATTGCAGCACAGCACGGCGTCGAAGGACTCGCGGTGCTCCTCCGAAAGCACTCCTGGCCTCAGGACGTCGCAGGGAACCACCTTGCGGACGACGGTCCGAATGCTTTCAGCGAGTTCGCACACTCGCCTCTTGACGTCGCTGAAAAAGACAGCGAAAAAGCCGAGAAGAGGAGCGGCAAGGTTTTAGAAGAGCAACAGTGGTCATGTGAACTACAGACATTTCTTAATTAAAGCGAGGCTCCATGACTTAAGAATGTCTCGCTCATACCTGAAGAACTCAGAGACGCACAAAATATGTTGCGAATGAGCTGGGAGCAGGCTGCGTCTGTGACGTCGCGTAAGTTACGTCACGTGCCCTCACGATGTCATAGTCGGACGACCTCTTGAAGTCACATAGTCGCGTGACGCCATGACGTCACGGGACACAGCGGCATCAGAGACTCACGTGAGATCATGATTTCACGCGACTTCACGCTGCCACGGAACGTATCTCTTTCGTATGACCTTGAACTGTGTGTCGGTCGAGTGTAACGGTAGAGCGTAAAGCCACGGTCACACTCCTTATGCATTATCCAAGAGACAGTCTGTCGACACTGACTGAGTCGTGTTTCTTCCTTGTATGACAGTCACATCGGTCATACAGAAACTGTCCGCAGACATGTTGGAAGAACTGTATGAAGCAAAGATGCTTCGAAGATGCTCGAGGCTTGTCCGCAGATATAATTTATCATCATGTCTGCGGCTCGTCTTTTCTATGATGTATGAGCAGCGGGAATGCGGCTCTTTTCTTATGAAACCAAGCCCTGTAACACATTCTGTGAAAAAAAAAAGAATCTACAAGAGCACCCGCCGAACGTGAATTTTTGGTAATGTGTTTTTTTCTTAGCTATTATAATTAGTCTGTTTAAGATTATCAGCGTCTTAGGCGTAGTGCGGTCTTGGCAATTTCATATTGGCTAAAGTCCTACTTGTATTAGTACGTTGCATTTTTTTATTTAAATGCATTGGGGGCTTGAGGTTGGTTTTTCGCGACGTTGTTCTGGGTCTTAGTTTGTCAAAACGGCTTTTGCAAAACACAAAGGGGGCGCACATTAGGCCAATGATATCATACGCCTTTTTAAACACGAAGCCGAACACTTTTGCGTTGCGACGCCTTGAAAATATCCCATCGGAGTCAAGGAGCAATATACGTGCGATCTATAGTTTTGGTTCAACAATTCAGTGCGTTGATGCGTGCGATTACGTACCTACATCCCTCTAAGGCAGCGACCATCTTGGCGTAGAACTCGCAGTTGACCGCACTTTCTCTTCCACTCAGCCATTTCTCGAGCTCGATCCTGTTGGCTTCCACCAGATCGCTAAGCACGATGTCCTTGTATTGGATCGAGGCAGAGAGCACAAAGTTGACAGTGGGACCAGAACCAACATCCAAAAGTGTCTTCCCCTGCTCATGATCTGTTGAGGCACACAGTGTTGAGGTATTAGTTGATCTGGCCAATTAAAATATGCAACATTATACAGGGTGAATCGAAGGGATTCATGGCTGCTGGAAGGGACCGCATAGATCGGTTTGTGAACATATCCAGCAAAGATTTGCACACTGGTGGCAGCAGAAAGTGAATTAAGGGTATCACATTTTAACTGAACAAACTTACCTGAATAAAAAGCTAGATGTCAAAAACTTGAAATCCATTCCGCGTCCGTCTGCTAACGAAAGGCATATCATTGGCGCAACAGCCAACAGATGTCGGCAGTGCTCTTCGCGTCAACAGATGGAGGTTGGCGGGAAATGCATTCAGTGCCGCATTTTTCAGCTGCAGTTTTGGTAATGACCCCACTGTTGTCGGTGCCATGTTCTGAAGGTTTCCCTCCTCGTTGAGGTGCTTCAGCCATGGAGTGTAGAATTTTACGGGTGCCTGGAGGTCATCGCCGCAACTCCACCCAAAAAAGTCGGCAGACCTCTTTCGTCCCCTGGCACTCCTCGTACCAGAAAGCAACCTTCACTCGCTGGTTGGGAGCTAACCGCACCATGAAGATGATTTAAACCCCAGAAAATCTCGGATAAACTTTGCAGACAAGAAAAAGAAGCACTGACAACCACAGAGTTCAAAGCAGGCGACGACATGTAGCCGAAAATGCATAATTACCGAAAAAACGGGATAGCACATATATTTCGTTTTATATAAATATATAGCACAATATAATTAAATTAAATATATAGCACATATATTTCGTTTTGGCTGAGAAACGTCATCTGCTTTCCAGCGGCAATCCCAAACCAAGCGATTTACAGCGCGCGTCCCGTCTCTGGTGGAAGGATGGATGAATGGATGCTAATAGCAGTATTATTTATAACGGGCAGTAGCTTGCGCCACCTAGCTCAGAAGCCAGAAGTGTTATACCACCCTCGTCTTTCTATATGAATTTCCTTCCCCTCAGCTTTTTCTTTACTATTGCTATATTCCAGTGTGGGATATCGCCAGGATAAACTTTTTCGTCGGACAGCATCGTAGCGCACGCAAATACAAATCGTTTTCTATAAACCTGGTGAGTTTTCTTAAGCCTGCTTCTTCCAAATAATTACAAAATCAAAATTGTATCATTCTGCCAACCATTCAAACTGTTGCAGAGGGCATCCTTTGGTCATTCCGTGCGCATTCGTCATGCGTTTGTCGTCTGCATCAGGTATCTCGAGACGTCTTGAAGACCGGAAGTAGTCGTCGCAAATATTTCAGAAACAGCCGATTTTCGGCAAATCCCTGTCGTGCTAAGTGTGAAACCTTTGCTCTCTGTACGTATTCATTTTAGACATTTCAATTCCACGTCCGATGTTTCACCGATCGTTCTTTCGGAGTGCAATCAAGCTCCGTGTATTCGTCCGAAACAACGCCCCTAGCAACGGTTTGTTTGCAGCGGTGACGTCACACTTACAATGTCAATTTTCCTCCAATCAAACCAAGTCGGCGCTAACTCAACACCGGACCCTCTGGGAAACAGGTTTGGATTTGGATTTTGGGCTAACTCCTTTGTATCGGGTGCTCTCAACTAGGCGCTGGATCTAGCCGCTCGTATTATATTTCTTGATGTTCTCCGCTTCGCTAAGCATTCCACCAGCACTCCAGTCTCAATCTTGTTGCTTCAACTAGTGGGATCGGTGGTCCTCATCTCTTGGCTCGCTGCTTGACTTCGTCCTCGTCGCAGTCCCGGAAACCCAGCACCACAGCCATGCTCCCGCCGCACGCCACCTCCAACTGCAGGCCCGCTGCCACCGAATACGACATGTTCCGCTGTCTCCGCTGACTCCTTCTGTGCACCTAGTGCATCTCTCGTCCACGTCTGAGTATTTTGCTCGATGCACCCGAGTCCGCAACATCCCGCTTCGGGCGACGAAGAGCAGGTGGACTGCCCCTGCTGTTATCCAGGAGGTCCACTCTTTAGAACCTCCCGCTTCTCTCTAGCGTACAGGGTCATTGCCGACTTCTATGCCGCCATCTCAGCCCACCGCTGCGTCTCCCTTTCGTCCACGCTGGACCGTAGGTCTTCGGGTTTACCTTGCTGTTCTTCGGCCGGGTAGGAGTGGGTCGCTCATGCCATACCTCAGGGACAGCTGGAGTGGCGAGTCAAAATATAGATTCACTTTAAAATCTTGCATTCTGGGGCATCGCCCAACGAAACAGCGCAAAGACCGGAGCAGCGAATAAAAATGAAGTATCAATGGAGATCGACATCCCTTTTTTCTATTCTGACGATGAAAACATTGAAAACTGAAAACTTTATGCCGTGGGCTCAGACTTGACAGCGTGCATTGAGGCGATTCTGTTTCCGTTTCTGATTTGGTTACAAGCGCTGCATGCGGAAATCTTAGAGAACTGGTTCGGTTCGCTTTTTCTGCTGGGCAGCCGAGCGTTTGGACAGGCCAGACCACAGCGCGCGAAAAATCTCGGGAGCCACGCTTTTGTTAGCAGACGGACACCGTATATCGAGATTGTTGATTTCTAACCTTTACTAGTGAAAGACGGTGAGAGTGCAGGCGAGCTGGTGGTAGCTAATCATGTTGTATTACCCTGAGACTGCGGTGGAAGGTAACTTTGTTTACTGAAATTTGTACAGCATTAAAGAGGTGTTCAGTTGTTTTCTTTCTCGTTTCTGATGTGCCTGAAAATTCGCTAAACGCACCAAAAAGACATCGGTAAAATAGTACCCTAATTGTAAGTAAAAAAAAAAAGTTTTCTTGTTGCGAAGTTATTGAATTTGCAATTTTGGTCCTCACTGTGTTTTTCAAGCTAAAAGTCTCTACTGGCAACAATAAAAAAACGATGCCATCGGCAGGCAGGGGTTCACTCTTTCCGCTGTAGGATATGTTGCCAACTGATTTCAAGCAGTTTTCTGATGTCAAATGATTGCTTTGGAAGCTCATACATCACCAGCTAAGCAGCATAAAAGAAATGCTTGGCATAACACATTTCCTAGCCTGCCTGCTTATCGAGTTACAATAGCCTGCTCGACTGGCAAACCTGCCTGCCACTGACATCATGGCACTAAAAGCGCTTATATATATGAATGTTAGTTTTGGCATCATTTTCATTTTCCGACTGTACAATAAGTATTCTGAACTTTGCGATACTAAATAGCATACCTAAAACAGTAGAGGTCATGGATTCAGAAAATGTAGGGTGTTGGGGTAGCTAAAGAAATCGCCGGAGTACCCCTTTAATGCACGTTCTTCAGCAACCTCTGTACAAAATCTGAGCTCAATATGTTCACAAAACCAATGTCTGCGGTCCCTTCAAACAGCCATCCATCCATTTGACTACCGCTCTACTATATCTTTAAATATGGCATCTTTAAAGGTGTTTTTTTTATTTTCTTAAGTTGCGAGATCAAGGTTTAAATTAAAAGTTTGTATTACTGCGTTTCTGAGTAGTAACAGGCAAAATTATGTATAATGTTGGTATTGTGGGATGTTATTTTAATTTTATGTTGCGCATGTTTCCTGTCGTAATCAAAAATCTATTTTGTTATCGAACCCCAAACTTGCCTTTGGCTATGGGTGCAACTACGAATGCATATATTATTGTGAGTTATTATAAAATACACTGAAATGAATGAGTGAATGGATCAATGAATCAATGATTCAATGAATCAATCAACAGGGAGAGAAAGTCACATGAGAGCAGAAGAAAAGCAGGGCGTTTCTTAGCATAGTATTTACACTCAGCAGCCAATGAGATGGCGGCATTAATCGAACACGAGGCCCACCTGAAGAAAATATGCGGTGCAGTTCTGTCTGCTGGAAAGTTAAGAGAATGGTGCCTCTATACTGCTCTACGTAGGAGCGCGGCTGAAACTTGCGCTCGTAAGCCTCCCGCACCGCTTCTTGCTGAGTTTGGCTCATCACGTTCCGTCTCTCAATAGATGGAACCCTCTGTGGAATAAAAAAATGAATCAGTTTGAGAGGAGAGACAAATTAAAAGCGACCCGCTTTACTCGAGACGCACTTTAGAACTGTAGGTTAAAAATTAGCCGCATTTTATACGGATACACTCGAGCCCCTGAATTCGCCTCGCTTAGAGGAACCGCACACTATTGCCCGATTTTCCTGCAGGCTCCGCCATTTTGGTGGTTGGGGCAGAGTTGGTTGTAAATGCCGCGGCTTTCTGAGGTTTAGGCTCGGCGTCATCAAGCTCGGGCATTATCGTATTTGGCGACTCCAGATAAAATTTCAGACTACGGGCAACCATGATTTTAAGCACCCAGATGGCTGAAGAGTTGTTACTTTGAGGCATACCGTAATATCCCGAGAGATAGCCCACCTAAAACCCAAAGCGAATTGGTTGAAAATAGAAGTAAGCCAACTTTCGATACGCGATAAAAAAAAATATTTGAAAAAGTGCTTGTTTTACAGTTTTGTGAACTGCGAAACTTCTGATAGCAGGGAGGAGCGATGAACCAAATTCAACTGTCGTTGCCAGTAAATTATGTTATCTTATCTCCCGCTAAGTAATATTATTTCTGCCTGGCTAAGTAACATAATTTCTGCCGAGGTCACCATTGGTCGTGGCCCTACAATTACTAGATCTTTCGGTGATTTTGAAAAAAAAAATAGAAAATTATGCCAAACATATGGGTAGGTTATCTTTGGGAGTTGGGCCATCTCTAGGGATATTACGGTAAGTTATGTAGCGGTTCTAGGAGGCACGCTGCCCTAGGAGAACTACAGGGTTTGATAAAAAAAAAGTGAAAGCCATTTACAACTCCCTGTAACGCCGAATTAGAGCGCAGCTCTTGAGGAGGAGGAGGTTGGAAGGGTACTGAGGGGAGGGCATACCCCTCCTCCTCCTCCTGCTTCTCCTCCTCCTCCCCTCATTCTTCCATCTCCTCCGGGGGAGGGTCACGTGACCTCGGGGAGGGGGATCCACGTAACCTGGGGGGGGTCATCTGACCTCGGGGGGGGGGGGGGTCACGTGACCTCGGGAGGAGGGGGTCATGTGACATTCGGGGGGAGTCGCGTGACGTCAAAGGAGGGTTACGTGACCTCGAGAGGGGGTCACGTGACCTCTGGGGGGTCACGTTACCTTGGGGGGAGGGGGCTCGCGCGGTGCATTATGGGACATTTCTCATAATGCACCGCGCGGTCATCGACGCCGACGTCAACACCGCTCAAGCCGGAAGCGGGCTCCTAGAGCTGCGCTCTAAAAAATTAAAGACGTTTACACCCTTTATTTATTTATTTCAGTTTAACCCGCAGCGCCAAAGGCACTATAGCAGGGGGGGTATAGTACATTTGCGTATAAGATGACATGGTACTTGCGTACACAATGTACAAGTAAACAAAAACACAAGCTCACGGAGTGAATATACACTTGCACAGTATCAGCCAAACATGAGACAAAAGAAAAAATACGTTTGAGTGTCACAAAAAGAGACACGAGCCCCTCCACTCGGACCAACCACAATAAAAAAGGAGCACAAAAGTCAATAACATTACAAAGCAAAAAAAAAACCGCAAAACAGTGCAATACAGTGCCCACAGAACCCGGCACATTTTCCACACGAGAAGGTAAACGTAGGGAGATATTATATTCTCTTCGGTCATGACAGCCTGCCCAACCATCACGCGGTAGTCTGTCGTAAAGGAGACTCGGACACGACGGAAACAGTTTCGTCAAAAAGTTCATTCCACTCTTTTATGGTGTTAGAAAAAAATGAATATTTAAAAATGTTGGTTCGGGCTGTGTATTCTCTTTTTTCTTAGAGTGGTCAAATCTTCAAGGTAGTTGTATGAACTTCGGTTTACTAATACCCGTACGATCAGGATATATTGCGACAAGAAACTTCAAGCGCAGTCCTCTTCATCTTGAGCGTAGTGGTTCCCATTCTGGTGGTTTTAAGAGCAGTAACACTTCCTCTGTAGTTATAATTTCCTGCACCAAATCGAGCTGCTCTGCTCTGAACTTGCTCTGTTTGTTTTGCAGAGAGACAGCGCTCTTTTGGGTCGAAGAAGAGAAGTTTTTCGTTTCGGGCTGACGTGATTTCTCAACGCTCCGCACAAAACCAGTTTCTACATTCCGTTCGGGGGTGTCAGCCCCCCAGCGCAACCCCAATCATCGAGGAGAATGCCATGGACAATCAAGGGACCCTCGGTCCCCCGATTCTGAACCCGGCGGAGTCCATATCGGCCAATTCGGAAATCGAGGAGATGGAGTCAGCGGTAAGCCTAACATCTGGCACCTGCGGGCCCCAGACCCCGGCGAATGCAACGCAGTCACCGACGTCCGATGTCACGACTATTGACATACAACTTGACACGGGACTTCTCAGGCATCTGGGAATTTCAAAAGAAGACGTAGGAAGACTGATAACTGAACTTCTGGTCCACTACGCGCAAGGCACGTTGAATCTAAGAAGCGCAATCCCACAAGACGTCCCAAACGAAGGGACAGCAACCCAGCCAACGCCCGACTGCAAAATGGTCTACCATCCACCTTCGAATGATTTTCCGGCACTGAACGACCCGCAAGGTAAAACAAACGCTTCTCTCGGAGTGTCGCAAGCTACGCTTACCGGTGAAGGAAACGGCTTTTTAGGCCATGTTTCCCAGCTAGACAATTGGCAGGTGAGCAGAAACAAGCGTCGACGCAAACGAGCTACGACGCCAACAGAAAATCTAGATGTGAAAGCGTCAGATGAGACCGAGGAAAAGACGAAAGGTCAAGCACCTACACAAACCGTGGTACTCAAGCCTATATGCCGCGAGGATGTAAAAACATTCGGATCAAGAGAGATTAAGAATGCTGTGGAAAAAGCGGGAATTACGTGCGGGGAAGAATATAGGATACAAATCCAACCCAAGACGAACACGATCGCAATAACCACACGCAACGAACAGACGACAGAGAAACTCCTTAAGATCACAGAACTGAACAAGAAAGACAAAGCATACGCCCTACGACCATACAAAGCCATGGGAAATAATCACAGTAGAGGGGTAATTTATCTCAACGGAGATGCCAGTGAAGAGACCCCGAGACTCTGTTAGCCGATCTGGAGTGCCGGACGGCAAAAGTCGTTTACGCAAGGCTTATGGGAAAAGATAGTAATGCTGTAGTCATCACCTTCGAGGGCACCCGGTTGCCTAAAAAGGTGGTCTTCTCTAGACAAATCTTCAATGTGAAACCCTACAGACCACGACCGATCGTGTGCTATAATTGCCATGGCCTAGGTCATATGACCGACGTCTGCCCCTGCCACGAGCGTCGATGTGGATGTTGTGGCTACATCCACGAAGAGGATATGGAGGACTGCAAAAGGGCACCGCAGTGTCGAAATTGCAACGGACCCCATGTCGCTACGAGCAAGGACTGCCCCAAGCGCAAGATTCCAGCGAAGAAAACTTCAGAGCTAAGACAACCACTGCGACCGCAGAAGACTAGCTATGCGGATGCGATTAAAGTAGTCGATTCGACACAATCCACGGTCCAAGTCAACAGGTGTGACCCGAGCGGTTCACGAGAACGGGCTTCAACGGACTGGGTTCCAGACTGGGCCAAGATAATCGCCAATGAAAACAAGCCAAAACCGCAGCCGCAGCTGACTGAAACGAAAGAGAAAGACACGGCACGGGTGGACGAACGGTACGCTACCAAAGCCGAACTAAAACGAATAGAAACCAAGGTAGACACAGGATTCGGCGTCATATTCAAAGTGCTAGAAGAAATCCGCAAAGACTTATTTGAACTGAAAAAGACCTACTGCCTGGACGCTAGAACCCAAACGATTGGACGGACTACCACGAAAAAGACCCGGATCACTCAATGGAATTGCTGCTCTTTCCAGGCCCGAGGGGCAGAACTTAAGCTCCGCTTTGAACGCAAATCCCCGCCTCAGGTTTTACTCCTACAAGAGACGAGAACGCCCCACATGACGCTACCGTGCTATAACTTCTACACCGTACCTACAATACGAACGCGTCCTAGTTATAGGGAGAGGTGCCCCATGGAGAAAAAAGGCTGGGCCGCTGTGGGTGTACTTAGACACATCCCTCAGGCGCAACTGGACACATCAAAACTCTGCTCAGAAGAAAGAGAGGTGGTTGCGGTGCGACTTAAAAATGGCAAGCAGCGACTGGTGGTGGCCTCAGTCTACATCAGACCTAAGGCCAAACCAGAAGAAGGAGAAACAAAAGGCTGGATCCGCGAGCTGTTAGAGCTGGCCGATAAAGATCAGCTGGTCGTCGGAGGTGATTTTAATGCACAACATAGGGATTGGGGTTACCGTATTAACAGCAGGAAGGGTAGGGACATCGCCGAAGCCATGGAGGAGATTGGGCTCACACTACGAAACGAAAGTGGTGTTAAGACCAGGCTAGGCCAAGCAAGCCCGGCAACATGACACCACTCCTGACCTAACGGGCCTTCAAAGTCCCTGCCATCTCCGATGGACTCCATGGAGGGACAATCTAGGCAGCGATCACTACCCCATAGATGTTACCGTAGAGCAGCATAAGGACGGCTGGACCAAAGAAGCACGACCGATCATCCGATGGGACCACTTCGGAGAGATACTACCGGGAACCTTGACGAGAAAAACAGCGACTGGGGCAAGCATCCGGCGAGCGATGTCGAAGGCTTTTCGGACGACAGTCGCGGTCAAGCCTGGAGACCCAACACAAGACACAGAAACGCACCTCTTCGACTTGCCGGGCTAGCAGACTGCCAGGCGCTTGCAGCGTTTCAGAAAATGAAGACCACACGACACAAGGTTAAGCTCAATCTGGCGTCGCCGAAGAGCAGCCAGGTACAGCAAAGAGAACTCAGCCGACGCACGTGGAGGTCTCACCGCCGAGTCGCTTTAGTGCAAGAGACCGGACTCGGCAGGGCATGGCGCACGTACCGCAGGCGCTGGAAGCGAAGAACGCACAAGAAACGCAGCGCAGAGTCTTGCACTTCGGTTAAACATAACGGAAGACGATCTTGCCGCCAAACCGCTCAGCTGATTCTTCCCTCAGGCAAACCTGCGCAGGCAGGCGATGAAGGCACAGCCGAAGGGAGGGGATTGGAGAGGTCCCGCCGCACCAAAGAGACTGGCATGGATGAAGCGATCAACATGCGTGTGAGCTCCTAGAGAGCGGCGCGACCAAAGTGAACAGTGCACCTGGGCCAGAC
>JAZHYW010013776.1:0-107992 GCA_037355805.1 Ixodes ricinus | reverse complement strand
CCTTGGCATGGACTAACCGCGAAGGCTGCGCTAGCGCGAGTGGCTAGCCTTGACTGCCTTGACTGGAGCACTAGCTGCACGAGCGCTCGTGCAGCCACCGAGGCTTCATTCAAAGCAATTAGCTCGCTCTTTTAGCACGAGCGGTTAACAATAGTCCGTACCGACGTGAGACGAACTATAGAAGGGAAGATCCATCTTCTCGTGCGGCGATGTCGTGGCGGCACTCTCAAGACAGCAGAAAGGCCGTGCCGGTGTGTTTGTTTACTTCAACTACTGTGGTGCTTTCTTAGCATCTGTGGCCTCGAACATCGACTGGATTTATTATTTTTCGCATTCCATGCGTGTGCTACAAGTTCAATGTATTAGTGGTGCGTACTGTATAAAGGATGCAAATTTTCACGTGTTTTTATCACCCGAGAAAAGATATTAGTGTTAGCAATCCTGAACGCTCGCAACGTCTATGTGATCACGAAATCATATTTCTACGTTGCTATATCACTGCTAAGATCACATCGTCTTTTGTGATTATGGAAAAGGCGTGTGGCGAGATTTGTACCACTGCTAAAGTCGCTTATTTACGTGATCCTCCAAAACGGCGTACTGCATCTTTTTATTTCCTTTTTTTATTCATCCCTTTACTCCGCAAGCCTATCATGAAAAAAGAAAATAAAGCCTGAGGCTATAGAAAACTGTCGGTCTATTTTCTGTTACGGCATTGAGTGGCAGTGCGTCCCCTTCTTCTTAGAGGCACCGCTGAAGCAGCTGACAGCGGCGAGGAAGCGGTCGCCGTGCTGACGACCCGCTGCGCTTGTTGCAGTGGTTGCAGGTGTGTGTACGCGCGGCGCAGAGCGGTCGTTCCGGTCACTCCGGTCACAACGGACGCAGTCGTAGATAACGCGCTCGTTGCAGATGTCTAAACCAGCCTTTACCCTATGGCGGATTAAGGCCTCAATCTTCTTGCATGTGACGGCTGCTGCATATATGGGCATTGTTTTCGGACAACTGATGGAAACATAGTCTGATAGAGCTGCGACCCAGGTAAAAAACACAAACGTGTTAGGGATTCAAAACAGCGCGAACGACAAGAACATTTAAGAGACTGGAGAGGACAGTCTTCTTGTCCTTGTCTTTCGCGCTGACTGATTTTGAGATTTCTACCCAACTAGTTCAGCGGTTCTCAACAAGGGGTCCGCGGACCGGTCCGCGAGTGCATTTTAAGGTTCCGCGAAGCCCGGCCGATTCAGTCAAGCCCAGCAATAAAAGTTGTATTTTTTTCAGATTGAGAAGAAGCGGTTCAATATTTTGTTAACTTTTCTTTTGTATATGTCAATGAGAGAAGCCTACTTCACACTAGTCCTTAGTTATATCCGTATATTAACTCAATATTATATTTAACCTATACGTTTCCCTTTCCTTCACCACGAACAGGATCCTCCATCATATCTGCCAATCCACAAGGGGACCGCGAAACGTTAATGGTTGAGAACCACTGAACTAGGCTATCAACTTATAGAGTTAATTATTTGTTGGAAAATGTGTCGAATGAGGTTTATACATAGTCCATTTAAAGAGCTGCGTGCGGTGCCATTGAAAACAGAGGAGGGCCACAACAGATCTGAAACACGGCTTTGTTTTTACTAGCATTAGACGAGGAAAGTGTACCTGAACGCCATGGCGCTCGCTTTCCACTACATTCATAGCACTAAATACACTCAAAAAGAATATTTGTGGAAGGTTACTTGCCTTTCAAAGACCTTTAGCTGCTTAAGCTGGAAACACCGGCCAAGTGATTTAAGTTGGTGCCAGGAGCTTAGTGGCGACTACCCATCACTTTCGTTGGACGGATCACCAATATCAATGACAGCCAATCGTACTACCCTTTACAGTGTCCACACATTTCAAGTATATCTCACTGTTCGTGGTGGCGTTACTCTATACGTATTTTCTTTGATAATTATAGGGTACTTAGTCAGGCGACTGCAATTAAAGCTGGCAATTCTACTATTCAACTCATTCAATTCTTTATTCCAATATGCAACAAGAATGGTCGTGCTTTTTCTGTAGCGAAATAAACTATCTTCTGCCACCTTCAGCGCCATCACTGCGCACTGCGGAATTTCAGCATATCTGTATATTTGCCCTTATCGCATGGTTCTATAGAAACCGTAAATACGGGCTTTATCTAAAAACGTTTGGACGTAATTCGGTGTGTGTCTTACATCGTACGCCAGCGCCCAGAGTGCAGGACGACCGACGAACACGGCTTTGGCTCCGAGTGACAGCGCCTTGACCACGTCGGTTCCACGACGAACTCCGCCATCCACATAGACCTCAACATGACCACGGACTGCACTCACAATCTCGGGAAGGATTTCAATCTGCATGGACACCGCAAACAAAGACATGCTTTGCTCATCTTTTGTATTAAAAAAATATTTCTGAATTATGGCTTTGAACAAAGCGGCTGATCGGTACCCTACTGTTAAAAGGCGTGGAGTGTAATAAGACGAGACACTAAGGAAACACAAAGCCGCAAACTGATGCCGATTCACATGGTGCGATTCATGCTTGCAATCTTGCAACAGCGACGTTCAGCACCGCAACTTTCCCCTCGTTCTTTTTTTTTGCCGCACGGCTAATATCGGCAGCTTCGAAGCCGCTAACTAAAATCGCACCATGTGAATCAGGCTTTAACATCTCACGTTTAATCGCCATGACCGCTTGTATTTGTACCAGCGGTCGTGACCACTAAACTTTAGTTTTAGATCAGCGCTGTGGTGTGCTCCTTTCTGTAAGTGCCTCTTTCTGTTAGAGCTGTACTTTTGTTAATGCGAAAGCATTAACGGTCCCATGGAGCGAAGGCGGCGTTGTATGCAACCGTCTGTAGCCTCTAGACGGCATCTAAATTCCCATTCCCAATAAAACACAGTGAAAAGCACAGCAACGCAGATGCTTCGTCACGGAAGCCGGCGGATTCGCTCATGGTGAAAGCGGACGCGCTTCATAAATAAAACACTAAAAAGCACAGCAACGCAACGATTCGGCACGGAAGCCGTCGTAAAGCCGGCAGGGTTCGCCGCGCCTGCGCAGTGGGGGAGCGTGATGTCACAGCCGGAGCGCCATGTGCGAAAGGAAGGCGTGGCGCACTGCTTGTAAAATGCGCTGCTGTACGAATGCTTTTGTATTCCTGCATGTAAGCAGTCTTAAGTGTCTCTGCCGATTTTTTAACAATATGCATCACCAGCTCGCCCGAGCCTCCATCGTAGAAATGGTGCATGGATCATGCCTATTAGCCAGGTAGGTCCAGGTAGAGGTGGTGGTGCCGGATAGGTTTCTTCAATACGTCTTTTTTTATAAAAGCTACAATATCAGCCGATAAAAGTTTGTTCAAATTTCCTACAAATTAATCACGTTTGCGACAGCATCATACGAAAAGCAGAATGAGCTTATTATGACCCTTTCATACTGAGAAAAACAATGATAAACTGTCTGTCTTCCTTTGTATAACGCGAAGGTGCTCTAAATACAAAGCATTTATAGGTCATTTGTGACGTCATGGTGTTACGTGATGCCATCGAGGGTACATCCCTGCAGCAGACATGAAAGCTCTAAGAGCACGTCCTATAAATGCTATGCATGTAAAAACGAGGACTAGCTGCAGCGTCAATAAAGGCTTGCTTTGCGGAAAGAGCGCGACTGCGAAAAGCTAGCTAGATATCCCTCAAAAGTTGAACGCAGTATCCGCTCGTCTATGCGATCTTAGAGAGAGAGAGAACGGAGACATGATAATGTTCGGCGAAAAGCAAATGCAAGTTTGTAGTGTAACCGGACAGCCTCACACCGGAAGCACAGTCCTCGATAGACACCGGCACACAAGCACTTACTTCCTCATTCCTTCCCATGATTTTCGCTTGATTGATTGAGTGATTGATCGGTTGATTGAGAGGTAGGACTTGTTCCATGTATACTTACGGTTGCTGCGACTCCGTCAAACTGTCGACCGCCGTGATTCGAGACAAGGATCGCTGAAACACCGCGCTTGACGGCTTCCTCCGCATCTTCGGCTGTGAGATATATGGAAAGTGAAATAAATCTTTTCACCACCACTATTATGAGCAATTACTTTTACTAGGAAGAATAACTACCAATCCGCTCATTTCCATAAGGTTGCTCGCCTACAGCGCCAAATCATCCCCAAGTGGTGTAGACACTTCCCGTACGAAAAAACGCATGCGGGTTGTGCTCTCCCATGCTGTCCAGCTGTCATTCGGCGCCGAGGGTGCTGCCGGCACTCCGAGATTCTGAGTTCGCCAAAATAACAGAGCTGACTATCTCGACTGGCGCTACAGATGCCTACGACGAGACATGACGGCGACAGCACCGCTCCCAATAATATAAAGAAAATAACTCCGAGTCTGCGGCGCCATAGGCCGTTCCAACTACTCATTGTCTGTCGGCGCCAGTGCCATAACATTCGCGCGTAATTAGGAATATTTTCCTAGTAAAGCATCTATTCTAAGCCTCTCAAAAGAAATTTACTGCTTTTCTATTACGCTTAAAGTACATTCGACGAAAACTTTACTTCCAACGTTTGAGAGCGGTTCCTTATTACAACCTGAAAATAGAGCACAGACATTTATGGACCAAGTCTTTCACTACAGATAAATGCAGTTTCTTATGTGATCTCAAAAATTTTGTGTGGTCAGGAACCTGCTAGCATTCATAGCTGAGTCGGTTGCGGCTGAGCTTGAACTCACAGCGACCTTCCAGAGTGCTTCTGCAACGTGCTGTCGTATTTGAGTGCTCTCTGAACACCGCGCACTCAAATTTGGCTTCCGGTGAACACCTTTCACGTGACGTCATAGCTGAGTTCGGACTGGTGAACCGATTGCAAAGAAGCATATGTTCATGCAAATTATGGCGGCATATGTTATTAATGGTAACATTGAACCACTATTTTTCTTTTTTACGGGACCCTGAAAAGCTTGTGGGGCTAAATTTGGGGCTGTAGTTCTACTATAAAACAAGAATTAGATTTTCACCCTGTGGGCAAACACGTACAAGAAACATCGAGCATGGAATTGAAAGGCGATTGGCTACTTCAACTCGCCACCACAAAACAAAATTGTTATATATTTTATCACAGCTTCGTGCCACTAATGAAATTACAGCAATGTACCTGATATTGCAATGCCAAGGGCGCGTGGCGTTCTATGGACACTTTGAATGTTCGGCGATTTCCGTCGTCGTACTCATTGGTCACGAACACGAACCCAAATATCCGCCAACAAATTTGAGGGTACTTGAGAGCAAACCGAGCAGTGGTGCGTGTCTCTACGCCGTCACCTGCACATGGTAGACATGTTTGTTTCCTCCGGACAACTTTAATCTTCGTGACCGTGACACTCTTTTTGAAATTATTTTTAAGGAGACAAATTTAGATAGTCCCGGCTGGCCGCCTCGGTGGCTCCGTGGCAAAGCGCAGGCCTACGGATCCCCATGTGGCGGGTTCGAATCCCGGCCGATGTGCCCGCAATCTGACGGAGGCTTATTGCGGAGAAGGCGCCGTGTTATCGAGCTTTCGGTTGCACGTCAAAAGATCCCCAGGTGGTCCAAATTAATCCTCAGTCCTCCGCTGGGGCGTTCAGAGTGCCCTTCGTTGGTTCGGCACGTACCCCCCCCCCCCCCCCCAATTTGACTTATATAGTCCCGGCTTACTTTAGCTTTAATTTAGTAGCGAACATCAATGATATGGTTTATAGTATTTATGACTGACTTTTCGTGTGTCGTTAAAAAATGCGCTGGTTGCAGATGTCGATTACAAAATAACTATATATGGTTCCCGTAACATCTTTTTAATGCGAAAAAAAAGTTTTGCACAGGTTTAAAAGTAGGAACTCTGGGAGTCACTATATCGCTCCTGTTTTGTTTAGATCCCCAGGCGGCATGCCAAAGTACGCCAAACTTGTACCAAGTTTGGCAATCCTGTAATCCAACTTGGTCCTAACAACATTTCGCTCCAAGGCGTTAGTCGGTGCCAAAGTTATACTAACCGAAACCTAATTATCTGTCACTATATCTAACAATAAATACTGTAAACGACTTAATTTTCGCGGGCTCAAGATTTCAAGATGTAGATCAAAGCTGAAGTTTTGGAATAATTCGCGGGTTCTAGTTTTGCGACGCGGTGGGATCTCTATATAGATTCCAATTTGTTTACATTTTACCGGAACTCTTCGCGGGACCTATATTTCGGAAATTTATAAACGATTCGCGAAATTCGCGAAAATTATGTCCTCGCGAAAATTAAGTCGTTTATATACGTGATTGTGAAAAACATTTTAGTATCTATCCGTGTGATCGCGATGCTAGATACGGAGGCGGTGTCCTAATCGCCGTGTGAGGGCACATCCACTCCTTTCGCGATCCCGTTCCTTCTTGCTTAGAAGTTATCTGCACTGCCATACGAATCAACACCGTGACATAATGTTTTGGACCTGTTATAAATCCCCAAATGCGTCTCATTATATTGCATCAATATTTATGATGTATTGAATTGTATTGTTGTGAGATATCCCCACTCACCTATTGTTTTATTAGGGAATTTTAATTTTCCAAGAATAATTTGCTATGGTGCCGGCCCAAATATTTCTGATTCATCAAGTGAAGTTTGTAAACTGTTGGTTTCCATTTCAATTTTTCCCAGCTCATAACTCAGTCTACGCAAGCTTTAGAATCGAGTGCCTGTATACTTGATTTTATCCTAACAACCTCTTCTGACCAGGTTCATTGATTGACATTTTACCGGAACTAAGTGCTCATTGTTTTATATACTTTTCCCAATTAGCATCGTTTAGTAAAAAATATAATGGGTACTACAAAAAGGACAACTTTGCATCGATTATTAGTGAATTTGCACATTTCTGCACGAGTACACGCCGGCATTTGTCGAACGAACTGTTAAAACAAACTGAACTCTTTTTTTTAAATAAGGTGAATTGTTTAGTCAATAAACATTCACGGATTATCCCTTGCAATCATCGATCGCCTTGGTTCAGTGTTTCGTTGAGGAGTCTTTTAATAAAAAATGCGGCTATTTCGCAATGCCACACAAAGTGATAGGCAAGACCACTGGTCTAGTTATATTATTACGTCTTTGTTTAAAAACGCAGCCAGGGAAGCTGAGCATATTTTCTTCCACAACACACATCCTTCGCAACTAATAGAAAATGTCAAACATTTCTGGAGTGTCATCGTTCATTCCAAAGATAAGACAACATATCTCAGCTATTGAAACGGTGTGGTTCTTCACAGATTTAAATGCTGTTCAGTTTGGATCAAGCATTTTATAAGTAAATTTTTAATCTGCCCCTTGTTTGTCTTTCTCAAATTAGCGATATGAGCTCCCGTTCCCTGCGTCCTTTGTATATAGACTGCGTTGGTGTGATGCACTTAATAAGAAATTTAAGTGTGATTTTGTCAATAGGAACGGGTGGTATTAACTCCAAATTAAAAACAAATTTTCAAGTATACTTGTCCGTAACTTTAAGCTCATTTCACTGTGGCTAAGTTCTCGTTTTAAACCAGGCGACTGGAAAGTGGGCCTGATAGTGACATTATTCAAATCGGGTGATTACCACTCTCCACCTAATTACGGACCGATCTCATTAACCAGTGATCTTTGCAAAAGTTGTCGAGCATATAATTTATTTTAACGTCGTTAATTTTTTGAAGTCAAGTTATTTTTACTTGATATCAGCACTGTTTTCTTGAATCTTATTTCGTGTGAAACATGAAATTTTCTTTAAACAAAAACGTTTTTCTGCTTTAGACAATTGTTTTCATATCAACTGCATATTCTTGATTTCTCAAAAACTTTCAATCATGTTTCTCCCATACTATATTGTCTCTCAGCTTGAGCAAATTAAACATTGACCTGTATGTCATCGGGTAGATCAAGTATTTTCTATGTAACAGAACCCAATTTGTAACATCTATCGACTTCGAATGCTCGCCTTGTCCGGTTAACTCTTGCATGCCGCAAGGCTCTGCTCTCGGTACCCCGCTATTTCTCATTCACATAAATAATTTGCCTAAGTCTAACTCTTCGTCAATCAAGTATGACGATAATAATCTCTTGAGAAGGGAACAAGAGGGTACAAAGGACAAACACACATCTCTAAGCACAGCTAGGCGACTGGTGAGCTACCGGAAATATCCGCCTGGTCCTGGTATTGTACCAGGGACCTCTCCATTTCCAATGGAGCACTCTACCAACTGAGCTAACCAGGAGTTAGACGTCAGTAGAGCAAACGGGTTTTGTCAGCTGCCACCAGTCTAGCAGCCACAAGGGTGAACGGCCTGCATTTAAGGTTATAATGATATTGCAATTAATGCAAAGGTTCAGGCGAGCTAGACAAGAATGACTACAATACTCCCTAGAGAACAGGAACAAGAGAGACAAAGGTCAAACACAAATCTCCAAACACAGCTAGGTGACTGGTGAGCGACCGAAAAAGTCCATATGATGATAATGCAAATAATGCAAGGGTGCAACGAGCTGGACAAGAATGGCGATCATAATCCCTAGAGAAGGACAGCAAGGTGGTGTTTGTTTTACTGACGTCTAACTCCTGGTCAGCTCAGTTGGTAGAGCGCTCCACTGGAAATGGAAGGGATCCCTGGTTCGATACCAGGACCGGGCGTATTTTTTCGGTCGCGCACCAGTCCCCTAGTTGTGTTTAGAGATTTGTATTTGTCGTTTGTCTCCTTGTTACCCTTCTTCGGAGATTATCATCGTCATTCTTGTTTAGTTCGCTCGCCCTTTGCATTAATTTCATTACGAACATCAATCAAGTAGTCAGCGAAAGATTTTGCCATTTCTCTCGTTATCTCCGCTAGTCTTGATACCTCCTTACTTCAACCCGACCTAAACGAAATTTGCAATTGGTGATAGCTCATTAAAACTGCGTCTTAATAATATGTGCTAATTCATGCAAATTTCTGGCCATCCGGTCGGTGGTAATGTTTTTACCTATTACATTGCAGATTTTACTCCAAGTGAGGTAACATCCTAAAACTACCTCGACAATCATTTACCACCACTCCTGGAAGACATCTATGAATTATATATTTGACAACGCTAACCGCAGACTTGGGAATTCACACCATACTTCTCTAGAGCACCATCAACTTTAGATCTTTTACTCTACAAAACTCTCGTCCGTTTTAAACTTGAATATGCATCATCACTCTCGGATCTCGGCCTTGAATTTCGTACTAAAAACATAGAAGCCGTACAGAAATTGCAGTGCATGTTTTCTTTCCTCTGCGCTCAATTATCAAGCGTATCATCAATGAAAAACAACCTAAATCTCCCTCAACTTGACCCACGCAAAATGTGTCACGACTAACTCAATTTTACAAAATTTATCATTCTAATCAGTTACTAAAAAGTGAGCTTCTTTTGAAGCAGTCATACCTCTATTGTACAGATCACCGCCATAAAGTAGACATCCCTTTTTGTCATACTAATATGTTTTTTGTCATTAATTCATGCCAAAGACCAGCGCTGAATAGAACCATCTGCTGACAGTGCTATAATTATTTTTCTCATCTTTCTATCATTTCCCATCCTAAACGTAGACACTATAGCGTGTATATATTTTAACATTTAATCTCATCATCATTGACCCTTTGTCGATCGTCTTTCTGTCCCCCTCCCATTCCCCACCACAGAGAAGCCTGTTCGAGCGCAAAGCTCAGACTAAACTCTCGGTTTTAATAAAGATTTTCTCTCTCTCTCTCTCATCAGTTTACAAACTTGGCATGGAGTTTTTTTGCTTTTTTGTAACCTAGATTTAGTGGTTTTTTTGTGTATTTCGCCAATTTCGTGTATTTCTTATGTACTTTCCACTCCCTAAGGAAACCTAAAGGGGTTCTTGGAAAAACAAGTTAGTTGGGACTTTTATAGTATTTTTATCCCGTAAATCTGAATATCATGTTCGCTTTTTTGCCCGAAGATGTGGCTAAAGTAGAGAAAACACGAAAAAAACCCAGTTAGTCGTTACGTTACGTCATACCCAGATCTTTTGGCCGCCAAGCGCGTGCCGCTCGTGTGGGCAGCGCGTGTAGATTACAAACTTGATTGGTATATTTTCTCTAACTGACACCAGTCGTGACGTCTTCTTTTTACCTTTCTTTTTTCAGAATAGCAAGAGTGCGTGAGCATAACTTTGATAGGCGCAGAAGTTGCGGGATGGCAGAGATTACGAAAACTCTGAATATGACGTAACGCTTGGAGAAAGTAGCGCTTCAGCGGTACTTCCAAACAGGATTTTCTGCAGCCTCCGTGCACCAAATTTAAACATAATCTTCATATTCGTGATCCCGAAAGCCAAATAAAGACGTTTTAAGTGTTTTTCCTCAAACAGAGAACCGACTTTAGGTGTCTCTTTAACGCCCTCTGGGCCTCGAGATAATAAAATTAATAAAAGACATGTTAATAAAAAGTGTTTTTTGGTGCTTATGGCGTTTCTCAGTTTGTCACATAATTGCAGAAGTGCCAAAATTTAGCAAAAGGGGCCACGTATGAACCGAATAGTCAGCAGCAAAGTCTAAATCTAGCACTTATTTCCGCAGTTTGACCCAACTACAGAAAAAAAAAAAAAACAAGATTGAGGCTTAATTCTGGCATTTCCTCGAAATCTGAGACCCAAAGACATCAGGTTAGAACCGAACAGGGAGGCGGTGAAGCAGCTGGGAGTGTCAAGCTGTCGGACATCGCGATCCGGGTGGCTGGTCAAATAAATTGTGGCAAGAACCACCTGCGAACGAGAGAGTCGCTGTAGTCGTGACGTCCCAACTCCTGACTGCTGAATCTTCCTTGGACTGTTTAGCTGAGGATCGACCTCTAGCAGAACAGACGTCTGCCGCGCCCACCACCTATGCTTTGATAAAACCAAGATCGCGGTCGCTAACAACATGATACTTTTCTGATCTGATCAGCCGGAAATCGAGAGACCATGTTTTAGGTCGTGCTAAGCACATCAGTGGGAGAGGTGTCTCGGTCACACGTAGTAAAACACTAACGTGTTCATGCGTGTCAGATTTCCTCAGGAAGACAATAGCGTTCAAAAATATTGCAGTAGGTGTAGGATAATAGAGCTGATCTTCACCTGTGGTGATTCCCTTGACAATCACGGGTAGCTTGCTGATGCTCATCAACCAGGTGACGTGATCCCAAGTCTGCGAAGGATCGCTCCATGCTTGCTTCTTGAAAAGCGGCGCATTAGGCAACGTATCCTCGGAGTTCATAATTCCCTCGAAGTTGGCGCATCTGGGTTTATAACACGTTGTGTTGAGCTTCGTGCGATTGACGAAGGCTATATTTTTCCACAATTGTTCTTCTGAAGATACACACGATATTAATGGGCATTTCGCTATGTGTCAGCGACCCGCCCCCACTTGTCATATTAAGGCTTTTTAAGAGCTTCACATTCGGCTTCCCTTTCTATAACAACTCCTACTCTTTTTCGGAGAATGTTGATACTGGAAACGTGTTTTTTTAGAAAGTGGTTGAATCGATAGTCTGATTGGCATGCATGACAAAAGATATATCTAGGCAAACTTTTGTTCCTCATCCCAAAGTGTAAATTCTTAGAGTTCTATCCTTCATTTGGTATTCCTAATGTGACTTATCGTTCCACCACAACGCCACTTGCGTGTGCCTCGTCATCCTGAGGATTGTCGTAAGCGGTTGAGTGATTGCATGCAATGGCTGTTTAAGTAGGCATTTATTATTTATTAGTATTATTGGTGTTCGCATTATCTTTATTGTCATGATCGCCATAATAGAGATTCAAGCGTGTGGCTGAGGATCTCAAAAGTACTGGCTTCCCGCAGCGTTTGCAAAGAAGGCATTTTATACAGTTGTATTACCTCACCTGTACGTTATATGAATCGACGCCTAGCTTTGTAAGTGTTAGGCTTATGCAATCATATTTTCTCAACACAGGCTCGAATCAAACATGCTGCACCCTAGTTATAGGATTATTACACCTTACACTTAGTTACAAATTCACGAACCGGCCTTTATCAAAACGCTATTGTTCGCTCAATGTTTTTCTCAATATGGCCGGTTTACTGAGGCATTCCCAAATATTGAAACGGCCTTTATTATAACTTCATTGTACGGTCAATGCTTTCACCAACATGACCCGCTTATTTAGGCACTCCCAGATATTGAGCCGGTCTTTATCAAACCGCTATTATTCGCTCAATGTTTACATCACCACGGTCCATTTACTTGAGCATCCCCGTATATCGAATAGGCATTTATAAAAAGTTATTCTACGCTAATATTTTTTATAATATGGCCGGTTTACTGTGGCATTCCCCGATATGGAAATGATCTTTATCAACATGCTACGTTTGGTAATTTTTTTAATGTGGCTCCTTCACTTAGGACTTCTTAGATATCTCAAGACATAAATATAACGTACTTGATTCCGCCCGGGACACTGGAACTTTCCTCGCGTTCCACGATTTTCTTTCCATCCACGGGCATGTCCACAGTGACCACGAGTGCGCGGTAGCCGGCGCCTTCTGCGCGTCTAACCAGGTTTCTTACAAAATCCAGGTTTGGGATAATCTGCACCTGAAACCATCGAAGTCCTTTTGGTGCCGCCTTCTTCACAGCCTCCATGGAGGTGCTGCTGTAGATGCTTAATATCATCAGGGTCCTCTCAGCCTGGCTCGCTGAAACAAAACCGTTAAGACAATTGTATTGAGGTCCACGAAAAACAATTTGATTAGAGTTACAATCTTTTGAATTCACATGCACTATATTGTCCCACAATAATTTCCAGCGCAATCGGTGCAACTGAACTCCCTCGATTAACGCTTTGCTAAGAAGCGATAGCAATTGATGTGCCGATGCGCTCTACCATAGGTCCGTGCCAACGTTCAGATTCCGATTAAAAAAACATGGCGGATTTGACTCGACGTCACTCTCGAGTGACGGTTTGGTACCTCGGCGTTCGAAAACCTAGCCGTGTCCAGCGTCGTTCTATCTGGATCGTCAAGTGCCATGACCCGTCCCGGAGTAACTCGGCCGATTTCGAACACAGCCATGGTGGGCGAGCTAGGACGAACATGGCGGACCGCGCGCTAGCAGACAACTGGAGCGAGGGGAGGAGGGCGGGGAAGGAGGACTCGTTACGTCCCTTCACCCTCGCGATCATCGCGCCTCACGTTACTTGGGGACGATGCAGGCAGCGAGAAAATGCATCGTAACGGTGCCCGCCACGTTTATGCCTTTGCTACCTTCGGCTACGACCACCACGCAGTGTCAATGCGCCTTGATTTCGCTGTTTTATCCGTGCGCGATTGGTTCAGCCAGTGACAGCGAGCGCACAAACACGACGTGTGGCGTGACGAGGCACTTTTTTGGCGCTGGTTGACTTTCTGCTTCGGAACGTAGGGTAAGCCACGCGTGAGCGTACTGAACTAAAAGCCTCTTTATACGGAAAAGCAGCGACTTCCCTTGAAGAATGCCGCCTGCTATCTTGGGCCAAACCAGGCGGCGCTACCGTCGACGCGCGGGTGTAAACAAGCAAAAACATAAAGAAAAAAGGTGTGCGCGCCAGAGGAGGAGGGAGAAGGAATGCCTATGCTGTCGGAGTGCAATGCAGGCTATGAGCTCAAGGTCATGTCACCAATCAAATAACTCCGACTGTGCAACGTCACGGCTTTCATCGTCTTTCCTTGAGCACATCCTTCGAGGCTGGCAGACCGCGACAGTGGGCTTTTTTCCTGTGTGTATCTATTTGCGTGTCTTGCAGCCTTTGACTGCGCTCTGACTCAAGTATAGGAAGACCGTCTGCTATCTTGGGCCAAACCAGGCGGCGCTACAGACGACGCGCGAGTATAAAAAAGCAAAGCATAAAGATAAAAGGTGTGTGGTGTGCGCGTCAGAGGAGGAGGGAGAAGATGTCGCTACCATTTTATTCAGGGACGTTAACTGAACCTACTGTAAAACGCAGTATAACCACATATATGAAGGCACACTATAACTGGAAAGCACAGATTACTTGTCAGTAAACTAAGGAGTTGTTCATATTTGGAGCGCAAGTTCGTATGCTCCTTACATAGGAGTTGCGATGATGCCAGAACGCCCAGCTCTTATTGGCTGATTGCATAAATAGAGGGAAGACATCAAGGCCATCTAGCATTGAGGTATACCACTATATCACGGCATTTGGCATCAAAATCTTGGCGTCGTTCCGACGTCACCGCAACCCCTTTGCAAGAAGCAGACGACTCGCTCTGCGCATAATGTTGATGTCTTTACTACGTTTCAGAAGTTTAAGGAGCGCACAATATACTAATCCTAGGGCTTGAACTAATTACGGTACACAGCACCTTACATATCTGGTACAAGAGCTGCTAAACACACACCCACCTGTAGCAGAAATGGCCCAAGAACACATATCGTTCTTGTTTTGTTAGTTATAAATAAAAACAATTAAAGATTATATACTTGGCCTCTCATGATCTGCAGTTAGTACGAAGTTGACAGTTATGTGTTTTTGTTTCGTGTTGGAATTTAGAATTGCTCCATTTTTGCATAATTATTTTGAATATATATCCCTTTTCTCCTCCAAGTGCTGTAGAAAAGGGCTGGAGCCTCGTCAGAAGACAACTTGTCTTCTTTTGCCCAAGCCTCACAGACCCTTTTATGCGTCTTAAATAAAGAATACGCATTCATACGTTCTTTAACTTGACCACACCTAATGTAGAATGAAGACGAGGACAAGGGCTTGGGCACGTTCACGCAAGTGCGTGCACACCGACAGACTGAGTGTTCTATAAATGCCCTTATGAGCCAGATGACGTCCGGGCTCCTTCTCTGCATCTACAACATTCGGGGCCGAAACACTTCGAGGGGATCACGATAAATTGCCTTTGCAGGACCCTTGGCTTTGTTCGTGCCGCCGTGAGCCCAAAGCTCAACAGCATAGACGCTCTTCTCCAGAACGCAGACACCCCAGATCTGGAGTGGCTGCTTCCGTTGGACTTGCTCATCCAGAATCAAACGCGTTAGGTCGAACTTGAAGGCGAAATACTAGCATTGACCATCGACGGCAACCTAGAAAACGAACTGGAAGAGAGCGGAATATTACAGCGTAGGAATTAACCACAGCATCACACGCGTTCAGTAGGCCTTGCAGTCTAGAGGCCAACCCGCCGCAACTTCTTAACATTGCCACGACCGCGTCGAATTTCCGACTCGACAACCTCGAGTCCGACGACTTTCTTCCCACGAAAGCAACTTTCATCAACGCTCCTCCTGTATCTGCCCTAGAGAGTCTTCGAACAGTCTTCCTCCTGAAGCTCCTTATGCCAACTTTTGGAGTAAAAATTTGCGAGTAGCAGTGAAGTTGATATCATTTGAACGTAACCATTCAAGTAAATTTTAATCTGCCGCCAATCGCAAAGTTTAAGTACTTCCTTCCGTAGCTCTCATCTTGCGCCAAGCGATCTGTGGAGGGAATACGACTGTCCGAACTGAATTATGATCTGGCAGTGCGGATGCTTCACGACCAATTTCGACTGCGTGACACCTGAATCGAAGATCATATCAACAACTTTGTAAGTCTACCGATGATCAACAGCTCCAACAACGTAGTATATCTGCGCAAACTGCACAAGGCGATACGTTTCTTAACCACGTCTTTTAAATGGTTAGATATTCTACCTACAAACTATATTGTCCTTCTACTTCACGTCCTCATGTGCTGCTTTCCCCGTGACCTAGCTCTCCTGTAAACACAGAAGTTGAAAAAGGCGGCACTGGCATCCTCTCCAGATACACCTGCCTTGCGATCAGAAGATCAAGTTGCCGTCATCACGGCGTTCCTTCGGATGAGAGCAGAAATCTGAGAGAATGGCTACACCGATCACGCAAGCAACACTCTCCGACATAGATAATTGCGAATGAGACTTTAAGAAGCCTCCCGAGCAACCAACCCTTCAATGCTTTCACTGTGAACTATGTCAGCAAGTCACTGACCAACAGTATAATCATTCTGTTGCCCCATCGAACGCAAGGTGCAGAACTATCACGCTAAGCTTGTAACTTAAAAGAAACAAGCCAACTTTTTACGAGCAGGTTTCTGCTTTAAATACGGCAAGCAATACCACATTGCACGTGTTTGCCGTTAATGCAAGAGATTGACCTGTTAGGGTCGGACATAAGGTACCGTCCAGGAGGCCTCTGTGAAGTAGCCACATCAGTTGTATGCGTAAAGAGCTGCACTTTCCGCTCCTCTGCGGCGCTCTTGCAAACTGCCAGAGCATGGGCCTTATAAACACGTCCGAACAGCCTTCAGTTATAATAATAATGAAAAGTGCAGCCAGAGTACATTAGTCAAACATTGATGTTTCTGAAAAATTTGGTTGTGAAGTTGTTGGCGAAGACGTTTTAACAATCTTCACGTTTGGAAACATAGCTTCGAAACACCAATGTCGACTCGTGGTCGTCACCACCGAAAGCCAACAGACCAATCGTAAGGTATCACTTGAAGCACTAGAAATCCCCTACCTGTGCCCCATCTCAAGCCAGCAACTCGGTGCCAATCTGTTAGGACAGATTCATTCGCACGGCCTTATAGCCGCAGATGTTATTCCTGCTTGTCTCGTAACGGGCAACATTGGCATCCCAATAGGTTCAGTCGTCTGCTGGCAGGTCGTCACTTTGGAATTTATAGCTTGGACAAAGACCTTATCACCATGAAAAAAAACATTTTGGCTGGATGTTTAAAAACATTTACTCTGAAGGTGTACGCCATTATTCACCTACAGCGTCTGCACGCTCATGAACAAGCGAGCCGACCGATTCGTGCCATAAATCGAGTGGTCAGTCTAAAACCTCCAGCTGGGACGAAGTGAGATCCCACGTTCACAAGCCGCCATGTTACCCCCATGCTGCACCGCAACTGCACCAAACATTGTAGACAATGGTTTTCGACGGCAGATTGTGCAGTCCGAACGAATGCACTGGAAAGGTCAACTTCATTCATCGAAAAACAAGATGCAGAACAGTTGAAATCGAGAAGAGAGTTCAAGAAGCACAAGAAACCCGGATATATATTGCTTCGTCACACCGTGCCCAGGACCCTACAACGATTGTCGACACGGTTCCAACATGGAGATGTCATTCTGAAAGACGACACGCAACCACCGACATGGAAACTGGGAAGAGTCATCGTCATACTCCCAGCAGAGATCGCGTATCTCGAGCTTTCAGAAGATCCCTTCCTGACCGGGGGGATAAACATGTCTGTATAGCAAGTTGCCGTTCTCGAAGTAGCAACGCCACCAGCTGGCATGTGCACGTGCACACGAGTGAGTGCACACTGCCAGATTTAGTGTTTTGAAGTGACTTTACAAACCAGACGACGTCTCGGGTCCTTATCCGCATCCTTAACCCATTATTTGATGAGCATTAGAAGGTTGTTCTTCTTTTTTTGTTGCGGGCCATACATATTTTATGAAACGAACCCCCTTCTCCGTTTCGAAATGAACCCCCTTCTCCGTTTCCTTCCAAGTAGTGAAGGTGCTTTTTCCGCCTCATGACGATGTCATTCCGCTCAATTGGCGCCGAACTTCGCACCTCGGATCGACGTTGCGGATGTCGCCACGTCACGGAGCAAACGACGTGCAATTTTTTTAACAGCGGAGGCACTTGTAGCGACCGCGTTACAATCGTGGCCGCCGAAGTACCTCCGCCAGCCTCCGCCGGCCAACGTATCTTCTCCCACCTTTGCCCGCATTTTGAATACGCCCACGTTTTCCGTATGGTCGTCGAAACCAAGACGTACAATCCCTATTTGTATTTCATGCGCGGGAACACCTTTTTTTTACGTGTTCCCGCATACGAATCCGGATTACGTTTCGATTTAGACCGCGCTTTACCAGCGTTCAAACAAAACACGTAGCGCGAGAAGTAGACACTGCTCTTGTTCGCTCTGATTGTAAGGAGACCGCGAGTAGAGGCAAAGACAACTATCCTTTGCATCTACCAATCAGAGCTTAACGCTCCGACGTCCCCGCGTGATAATACCTCGTCTTCTGCCTCAGTGTTTCACCGTATCATTCATTAGATTTTCAACGAGGAATATCCGTGGGTCGGATTGCGACACAATGGTGTGCTCACCTCTGGCGGTGGCAGCTTCCCCGTCTGGGTGTGCGTATTTGTGGAGAGCCGTCGGCGAGATCCCGATCGGCATAGATAGCGTCTGGGCGCCCAGAAGGGTCACCTCCAGTTGCCGCTGCGCTACGCCCCGAAGCACCATCGGCCGTAGACGTAACCTGTGTACGAAAACAGGCGAGCTCCGGTATTGTTTTATGACTTGGAAGCAAACCGCACAATGACATGTTGGTTTATGAGATGCTGACATTTTTATTAAAGAAACGGTTCACCGTTTAATTACTTCTAATTACAGAACCAAAAAAAACGTTGGAAAACTGTTTTGGTTGTGCGAGTACACATATCTGAAAGCTCCACGTGTATCGATAACTACAGACCAATTGCATTGCTTTCTGTTTTTTTTGAAGGTTTTTGTTGAAAAAGTCATTTTTAAGCGTGTGAGTTTTCATTTTAAGCAGACGCTCAGCCCAAATCAGCACGGTTTTTTTCGTGGACGATCTGTTGAAACAAATCTTTTAACCTTTATGGAGTTCGCGAAACCTATAGTTGGGTCCCGTGTTCAAGTTGATGTTATTTATTTTGACTGTTCAGAATGCGTTTCACCTCGTAAATTACAAATTATTGCTGTTGAAATTGTTACATATGAGTCTTTTTTCGGGTTTCTGCGACTGGTTTGCTAGTTATCTTGGTAAACGCTCAAACATAGTTTCCTACGTAAGATGCAAATCATTCCCTTATCTGTTGAACTCTGGGGTACCACAAGGATCGAACCTTGAGCCTTTGCTTTTTAATATTAGGTAAATGATCTTGTAACTAGTGTGAGTGACTGAATGATGCTTCAGTATGCTGATGACGCGAAAATTTATTGTAGTATCCACACGCCTGTGGACTGTGAATTGTTACAAGAAGATATTGATGCAATTCATTTGCGGTGCTGTGCGAACTTGCTGGTTTTAATCCCGACCAAAACTAAGGTTGTTTCTTTTTCCCTAAAATTTGGTCGATTCACGCCTGAACTTTAACTATTATGTTTTAAAAGTTATTATGATTCCTTGCGAATCCTGGGCATAATTGCACGCATTATCCGTGAGATCCGGAGTTACAACTGTATACTGAACCGTTTTCAGGATTTGGTTCTGTCACGGTTGGACGTTTTGTTCTACGGTACGGAATTCTTTGGGTGTCAGTCAGGCGCTCAGGTTGGAGTGCATACAGAGACGACTTGTGAGAATTGTCTACGATCGCCACATTGGACGGAGTGTTTTTTTTATGACTATATACTTTTTTTAGCACTCTTGGTCTTTCACTTTTTTTAACTAGGCGACTAGTTCGCGACATGGAGTTTTTATATAAGTTGTTCAATTTTGTTTTTGATTCCCCTATGTTATTGAGTAGAATCTCAACTCATGTCCCCCAGTAACAAAATAAGTCTACTCCTTTTCTTTACCCCTCTTATCTAAAGTCAAGTCATCCGCTGACACGGATGATGCTCATGTATAACAAGTATTTTAACCCTCACGTGGACTTTTTATACCTTTTAAAAAGTTAAAGAATAGTATAGTGGTTAAGATTGCCGTGTAGTTTGTTTAGTTGAGTACTGTTTTCTAATGTGAAGTGTAACCCTAGAAAAGGCCCCTAAAGCCGTTTGGGAAACACAATAAAACTCTGATTGAATGAGTGATTGATTGATTGATTGATTGATTGATTGATGTTGTTTTTATTTAAAAAGAAAGCATTCAATGGGGCCTAACTGTAGCCACCCCTTTACTTTTTGAACCATCCAAAAGGAGATGAGCAAGAAGGTCACAATTAATTCGCAACTTTACGATTGGTTTTAAGAAACAGAAAGTTCACCAGAGGGTATTCAAAAACAAACTAACAACATACGCAAACAAAAAGAATGTTATACAACACAACTCTGAAACTGCAAACAAAAAAGGGACGAAACATACACGGAAGATAGTTGCCACCACACATAAACACCAATAGCTATAAACGTGCTGATACCCCAGTCTCATCAAGCTCGCCGGCATAAGTTTTCAAAACTAAAGACGCCGATTGTAGCATTTTTCCTGCTTTCGAAAATGCTCAAAACGTCTTTTTGTTTTGTTTTTACCGGCCTTTTATTTAGTGGAACCCAAAACCTTCTCTGAGAGATGCAAACACACCCACGACCCACAAGAACAAAAACTCGTCTTCATTTGGAAAACAGAAAGAGCAAAATTTGTCTACTCTTTTTTTATTGTTCTGAAGCTTCTGCGGATTTCTGACCACTTTGCTTGCCTCTCGTTCTTGACTCGCAGCCCTTAAGGGGATTTGTGGCTCACTATGATAAATTGGTCATGAAAACATATGGCGTTGGAATGTTCATGACTTTGCAGAGGTGTACTGGTCCTAGTCTGGACCAAGTATACTTGCCCAGACCGCCACTGATTCAGAAGCTTCTTTGCCGCTGTGAAATTGCGAGGATAAAAGGGGACTATTTCATTCAGTCTTTCATTCGCAAAGATTGATGAAGTAGTTGTGAGATCGAAACCACCCGCCTGATGACACTCGAGCGCGTCTCATGGATTGGACACGAGAACTGTGTGAGCAATCGACTTCAGCTCGTAACAATCAACGCCTCGGTGGACACTCGGGTGGTGGCTCGTGTTCAACCACTGCCGTGATGAAAACAGCCGATTTTCTGACAATGCCTGGAGCTCAGCACGCGTTTTCTACGTTGCTAACCCCAGCGCGTGAGTATGATTAATGCGAGAGGTATAGGAGAGGCCCCAAATCACGTGACCGCTTGTTCTGATTCCGAGCATAGGGGGACGAACAATGCTCATATTTCTCAAATTGTTTTGGCGACTGTCATTGCCTAGAAACAAAAATAGGCAAGTTTATTGAGCGATTAACGTAAGGGAGCGATTCTAAGCCGTATTACCCGTATTTAGCGAAAAGATAAAAATTGTTTCATGGCTCATTTAACCCACCAGATCTGGAAGCATGTGGATCAAAAACTCGCGTTGAAGTTCCCAGGAATTTGGAATTGCATCACCACCCCTGCTCGTTTCGATCAGGATGAGTATTCTACCCTCGTGCGATCGTGTAGCCCTATTACGCAAAGCACGTTAGGAACCCCAGGAGAGCTGTAGTATGGCACTAGTGAAATGTCTTATGCAAAGCGAGGGCACCAGACGCTCATTTAGGCTAACTAACTTTCCGCTGTTTGAAAAACACACAACGCACAATTACTACACACTAAAAGTTTTAAACCCTTAAAAGGGCACTAAACAGCGCTTTGCGATTCTTGTTTTATTGTCATAACTCCATCTAAAAGCTTTAAACATCCCCAAAACCGAAATTTAAAATCATGCGTGGCCTTGTTGCCTATTAAAAAAGTCATCAAAGCGCTTGACAGTTACCGTTTGCGCAAAACGGCAAGTGGTGCTACGGAAACGTTCTGAATATGGTTGAACGACGGGCGGCGCTAGTCAGCTACTCTCAAGATATTGATTCTCTCGCGTGGAATAGCGGCCGACCAGTTCTTGTCGAAGAGGGAACCCATCGCTCGCGGATTCCAGAAAAAACGTAGAGGGTGCCCGGAGCGTACCTTTGGTATGCCGCCAGGTTTTCCTTGAACGTCTGCTCCCGGTCCGCTCCACTGTTATAGTAGCTGGTGGCGATATTGTCCATTCTGGAGCTTCCAATACGTTCAATGTCATCCACCGTCGTTACAATATCATCAATAGCAGCCAAAGCAGCAGTCATTGCGACAAAGGTTGCTGCGCAGTGCTTACAAACACGACAGGCAAAAAAGCTCTGACAAATTATGCCAGCACCTAAGGCGCAGATGTAGTTTTGTCGGTGCCGATCTAGGTCAAAACCATCATGTGTGCCAAACCAAACAAAGCGTCACAATAGTTGCTATAGGGGTGTAGGTGAACCGCTGTGCGTGTATTAAGCCAGCAGTTGTGTACATTACAGTTACCTTACGGTACCTCCAGATGAGTCATCTGGAGCTCAACATCGTTAGCCCCAATGACACGCGGTTAGCGGTTCATTGGAAGCCGATGACTCGTTCATAGACTTGCTGAAAACAGCTACACGTCATTCCATACGTGCTTTCACTTCAATGATTGCATTCAACCTCTCTTAAATTATTTGACATTTTCCTAAAAGTTCTTGTAATCCGCTGTCTGAAACTCACTCTAATCGACATCGCCTAGAATAATCAAAGGCTGTCAACGGTTTCCACTTCCTTTGTAAGACGTGATCACACTCGGTGGTCAGGGTGGATCACACCCTGACTGGACGTGAGACCCAACCGAACGATGACGCAGCACTCGTGCAAAATCCATGCATGCGTTAGATCTCACTGTCATTACGTCAAAATGCTAGTGTACGGGCTTCGTTTATATGCTAAGCCTGTGACAGATTAAGAACCCAGACGATGCTCCGCCTCCAGCGAGACCTTCTTCTGCCTTTGATTACACTTCGTCGTACTTGCAGCCAGATGCCGTATGAAATCGATGAGCATGTGCTGGAAGTGGACCATTTAGTGGGTTTTTACCTTTTTACCAACTATGATTGGTGTTACTCCAAACGCCATCCTAACATGGCTTCCAATGAAAACAATCTGCTTGCCACTATAGGCGCCCTTTTCAGAACAGTAATTACGTTCCCTCTGTCCCTATAACATATTTGGACGATGACCAATAAATTTTGAATCGAAATGTTCGAGATAAGGCGAATGAATAGGAAAGCAAACAAGTCAATTTTTGATAAATTTATGATGGGATCAAACGAAACCCATTTGTGTGTCTGTATTAAGACTAAGGAAAGGTTACGTAAGCTGGTTTGGTATAATTAAGCAGTGTCATATATGAGGAAGCAACAGTTAAACAAGGTTTTTAGAATAAGTCGCCGACCCATTGAAACACCCGTGCCACTGCCTCAGTGGGACGCGTGGACCAACCGCTCTTTGCGGCCGAGTGCCTGGCCTGGTCGCGAAAGATCTTTCGTTACCTCACGTACCCAGAACATTCCCGCCCAGCCGGCCATTGTTGCCTTCGACACACACCTCTCACCATACACTGCCTGCCTTCTGCGATGAATTTCGACTGGTCGACACCCTTCCGCTCTTATAAACTTACCCACCGCTCGCTGACCTACCATGGGCGGCTTTCCAATCCCACAGGCCATGTTGTCAATGTCCTCTAAAACAAGCGAGATATAGGATGAGCATGAACGCTTGCTCTCTTATACTTTTACCTGCGCTTATCGCGATACTTACAACGACATCACTCGACTTAATTGTGTGAAGTCAAGCACAAACGGGGTGCACGCCTTGTGCATTGTTAAATATACACTATACCATTCGTGCCCTGACGTCCTCCATGGCCAATAACCTTAACCCTAACAAATAGTATATTTATCCGAGTGTTCTGTTCCTAAATTGGTATCTGTGGATGTCGAAGCACCTTCTTTATCCAACACCTAGGAAACCCACGCTTGCGAGATAGGCTGATAAAGACACACTAAAAGCTGTTACACCCTTAAGTCTGTAAAATAGTGTTCCATTGGCTAACACCCATGTCTGAACTCTGTCAACACCCGTATTTCGAACAGTACACGTTTTTAACCACATGATAAGGTGCTGTTACCTGGAGAACTTTTCAGTTAGATAGGATCTGGTAAAAGTGTGAGAACGGGTGATTAAGTGCGCATCTCCACGCCCTTCAATCTGCTTTACCGGAGGTTCCGTTAGCGAGTACATTAAATAATTATTGCCAATAGAGATTGTTTTACTTCAAGATACACTCCTTGAACTTCCTTACATCGTGGCTTAAGTGAAATCCCGACGGGAACAAAAAACGTACTCGTAACCCTTGTAAATGCGCAGGCATTCACTCGCGAAGGAGTATCTTTATGTTCTCGAGTGTATGAGGCGGTGCAGCAGTCAACAGGAACAACTCCGGGATTGTGCGCGCAGTGCTGCGTCCGTATTCGTTGTTTATTTGCACATGGTGTTCGCTGCAGACCTGGTGACAAAATTGACTGCGAACAAGCCTCAAGCATGTGTTTGCTTCATATATTTGTAGCCTTCGAGCATGCATTCCGACAATTTTTTGTTTTATGACCAGTGTCCCGTGACCGGCAAACAAGAAAGAAACACGACTCGTACAATCGTCTTTCTAGACTGTTTTCTATACGGAGAGCAAGTGGTCTGTTTCTTGCGCAGGAGTTTTGGTGACGTCAGAAAGACAACGAGCAATCAGTGGCTTCGATTGAAGGATAGTGGGTAGGCCTCAAAGCTAGCTGCCTCGAGGTCTAGCCACTATCCGTCTATCAGATCCTATCAGAACTCGGCGTTCTGACGTCACCACAACCCCTGCAAAAAGCAGACGAACTTGCGCTACGCCTTATTTATGGTTATATGCAGTGGGACTGAGGGTTTACGGTTTGAGACCTCGAAATGCCGATTTAGACCCTCAAGTCTGTAAACGTTTGTAGTGCGTACATTTTAGGCCACGTCAATCGAGCGGCAGATGGCGTAAGCTCTAGTCTCAGACAGGTTGATAACACAAAAGATGCTGCCTCGAGCAGTCAGACAGTCAGTGTTTTGAGAGTAAGGAAATCGAAGGAAGTGTTGCTGAGCCACCTGCCTCGAGCGCGAACTTTCTGCCTTTAAAAACGCTTCATCGTGAGCGCAGCCGAAGCAGGGCTGATGATAACGACCATGTGCAGGGGGCTGAGCATCTACTAGGTTTTAGCCTATCACCGAGTATAGCCTCTTTACCTCTGGTAGTACCACCTCCAGGAAGCGGAGATCAAGAGAAACGGATCATATTCTTTGTGAGTGCAGCAAAAACAAACATTGATTAATACTTCCTAACTATTTCAATTAGTGCGCAAACATCTTAACAAAATACGTCAGTTTCTTTGCATGCAGTTTATGTGAATTTGATATTATTATTGTTTCTCTTTTTTTCAGGTATGCTCTACTTCGGCTTTAGTCGGCATACCCGTCGCAGGACAAACTTACAATCTGAAACGAACTGGGAAGGTAAACAAACTACCAGATAAAATTAGAAAATGAAAACTACAGTTAGACCAAGCACAATGAAAGTTCATGTGGAAACAATTTTGCCTGCGAAAGCGCACTTACAATGCGTATCTCAGTTAGCGCTAATGTGATCGCGTCACAACGGGAACAATTGAGTTGCGCATTGTGACAAGGGTCCGTAAAAAAAATAGTATGCAGCAAGCCCCCCCCCTCCCTAATTTTCGGTTTCTTGCTATGTCCTGCAAATGAACGGCGGTGGCAGCCGAGACACTGCACACCCGCAGCACACCCCGTAACTAAGTTTATCGTGCGTTCGTTTCACTGAATTGAGCAGACGGCGTTCATCTGACGCTTTGACGTCACGTGACGCCACGACGTCGCGTCATGCTGTGGCATCACGTGGGCCAATAGGTCTGTTTGGTTCGGCCAGAAAGTTCTGAACTAGTTCTGTCCGAGTTCAGACGAGTACAGGAGTCGTGCAGCGGTGGCTCAAAACCAGTGCAGCCGCCGCATTAGGACTGGCGCTGTGATCGGCTTACCGAGCGGTAGCGCTGGGTGTCGTCTGCATCTGTTGGCTCTTGTTTCTCCACGCCACGTTGTATGCTACATTTAGTTAGTCGCGGTTTGATGAGACCATTCGTGTTCCCTTAGTTTTAAAGTATAATAACGGAATCTTTTTAGTGACTATTTTTAGAGCGCAGCTTTAGGCGCCCGTTTCCGGCTTGAGCGGCATCCTCGTCGGCGTCGCCGTCTCCGTCACCGTAACCGCGCGGTGCAGTATGGGTAAATTTTCTCGAAGGAACCCGAGGTCCTCCTGCAAAACCTCGGGTTCCTTCGGGAGGACCTCGGAGGACCTCGGGTTCCTTCGGGAGGACCTCGGGAGGACCTCGGGTTCCTTGGGGAGGACCTCAGAAGGATCTCGGATTCCTTCGGGAAGACCTCGGGGGACCTCGGGCTCCTTCGGGAGGACCTCGGGTACCTTCGCTGACCTCGGGGAGGGGGGGGTCACGTGACCTTGGGAGGAGGTCACATGACCCCCCCACCCCGAGGTCCCCCGAGGAACTCGGGAGGACCTCGGGTTCCTTCAGGAGGACCTCGGGAGGACCTCAGGAAGACCTCGGGGAGGGGGAAGGGTCACGTGACCCCCTCCCCGAGGTCACGTGAACCGCCCCCCCAACCCCGAATGATTCCCGCCTTAGTACCCTTCCATACTCCTCCTCAAGAGCTGCCCTCCAATTCGGCGTTACAGGGAGTTGTAAACGGCTTTTACTTTTTTATTCGAGCGTACTAAAAACGTTTCCTGCACGACATGTGTTTCTGTCTGCATTTTTAACGGCCGTTCGCTTCCTGTCGTTTCCATAAGCGTTCGTGTCATTCACATTTATTTAGAAACAGTAGATTCATTCCAAGTCTCTCGAGTTTCGCATTTCGACGATAGGTTCGCGGCATCAGGATGATTTTGCGTCGGGAGTCACTGGCGCCAGTGCGCGGTTGGTAGCGCGGTCGCCTCGAAGACGAAGGCCTGACGATAGCGTTTTGGCCAAAACAGTTATCGACTGTACCTTTGGCGTCAAGCTGAAGCGTTTATTCTGATTCGCAAGAAAAACCTCCGTGGAACTACCAGGCCAATGCCGATTCTCGGCGTTTTTCCCAGGCCCGTTAGTGGGCGTCCAGAGATACCAGCGGACAAAGCATGCAGTATTATGCTCAGCAACGGGGCATGCGAGCGCCAATGTACATGATCCCAGACCTCTGAAATGTATCGGAGTCGTAAATATGCATCTAAGAGCAGCTGAAGGCGGGGCATATCAAGAGTGCAATACATTTTCCGTGTCTGTAAGGAACAGTATCAACACTGTGGATCCCCAAATAGCATCGAAAAGAAACAATTTACGTGAGCCAATATTTCAACAATCACCACAGGGAGCCAAACCTATGCGAGCAGGTGCCTAAAACGCTTTCAGAGTATCATAATCAAGCAAATTCCTACCCTAGGTTATGATCTCAATTCCGCGTCCACCGCGGGCACGTTATTATCATAAATGAAAGGATATGCAACCTCCGTATCGGCGTTATTGTTAAACGTCGCAGACATTTGAGCAAGAGCTGCGAAAAATGGCACCGCGAGCAGAGACGGACGAGGAGTGTCGTTTGCTATCGCCGTCTGCTCGTGTCGGCTGCTTCTGCACGGACGCTGAACTGACTCCGGAGCCGGTGCAAGATTTTGAGGAACTGGGTTTGAACTCGTTCAGAACTGGGATGAATAGAACGCGCCAGTGCAGCGGTCGTGCAACTTCCGGTTGAATCGAATGCAAAAAGTTCCTGCACTGTTGAACTATTTCAGCCAGTTCTAGCGAATCGAACAGACCTAATGATTGCTCGAAATTCCCTCTAAATTTAGCGAAAACGTTATTTCTCTTCCAGATCTAGCGAGAAAACTATGGCATAATAGGATTTGACGTCACGTGACACTGAAACGTTACAACGTCGACGCTGTGATTGCCCGCTATAAAGTAGCCAAAGTGCCCCTTTAATATTAGAGGGTCACGCCGTACATGCCCGAAACAAACCTTGGATCCGCTGCGTAACCTCGCCAAGAAGGGCGGCCGCCTTAAAAAAAGTGTTTCGATTGATATCTGCCGTCGAGCTACGTTTAAGCTCAGTGCCGTGACACATATTAAGTTTACGCTTCTCAGTGTCTCTCTGTTCTTACTAAAAGCGCAAAGGGTTTTAGAGGCTTTTAGCCCTTTTCAGAGGAGCTAGGGAATCTCATCTTTAGATAGGCCGAAATATGAAATACAGAATATTTCATACACCTTCAATTATATCTGCATGAATAATAAAAAAACAAATGTTGATGATGATTATGTCGTTGATTCATAATAATAACCTAAACACATTCTTTTTAAAACATTAAGGGTATTCAAGTTTGGTTAGATGGCGCTTGTTAACACCAAAGTAGCCCGGTTATTCGGGCCAAAGATTAGACTGTATAGACATTTAGGACCTTAAAATTTCCGAAGAAGCCGAACTAGAGAAACACTTTACCTTCTTTGGCCAAATTCTGGGTGTAATGACCTTAATTCGCAAATCAAGTGCAAAAATCAGGTTTAATGTTTCTAGTTAGTTTGTTATATAGCATCTTTGGGCCTAAATCTCCAAACAAGTGCCAGAGTTAAGCTTCACCTCTGATTGTTTAGTTTTTTATGTCACAACTTATTGGCCCAAAATTGCAAACCACGTCCAGATCCAGTCTTCACTGCTCGTTCTTCGGCTCATACATTGCATCTTTGACACAGGTCGGGCACTTTGGTTAGTATACGGTGAGCTGGACGAAAAAAAGTAGAAACGCAAAAGAAATGTACTTTGGCACTAACTACCTTCTCGCAGCACAATTGCACTAGATCCAAGTCACGCCCCTATTATTGCCAAACGTGTGCCAGGTCAGGCATTTCTCTGGAGTGCAACCATGTCATGCACCTGATATCTCAGAGCAAGTTATGGGATTACCTAAGTTACCAATTAGACGAGATGTAGAGCTAATAAAATTTGATGAGCTTGGGATTGTATAACCATGCTCTAGCGAATTGTGTGGGTACCCTCGGAAAAGGTCCTTGCGGAATTCTGCGCTTTGATCCACTACATGTCTGACGCTTTCGATGGCCTATGATTACCAGTTTATTAAAAGTTTTAGGGACCCCTTTCTGAACATCCGATACTGTACGGTAGGCCCTCCGGTACGAACTGCCCTTATGCGAATCTGCGGTATATGCGCAGTTCGTTCCGGAGGGTCTATATTTCGGATGTATCGGATGTGCAAAAATGGTTCCCTAAAACTCTTTATTTATCGATCAATAGATCTGTTAGTGTAGCCAATATGCACAAAAAATGCACATGTCTTATTTTTGGTGAAACGGTGGGTACACTATGATCACCATTAATGTTCAAATAAGTTGGGTGTGAAACGCGGGGTCAAACAACAGATGTGAGAGCAGCCCTTGTTTTTAGCAACAGTCAGCCACAGGAAATAGAGAACGAAGCATGTCAGTGTAACAAGGAAATATGCCACAACCGGCTTGCAAAAACGGCACGCAAAGTCGTCATTAATCACGTAGTCTATTTCAAAAACATTGTGCTTTTTGCAAATGCTCCATACGATACTTCATTTTTCTTCGTGCGTTTTTATTTTTTTAATAGGAGTTCCTAAAAAGGCAGATGGCCAGAAGGTTTGCGGAGCGGAAGTTCGCCTGCTTCCTGAACATGGGTTGCAACGAAGTCGGAACGCAGCTCTCTTATTAACTGACTGAAAAAAAAAAACTGTGTGTAGACCTTAAGGTATCTAGCATAGAGGTCTACCTATCCCCTCAAACAAAGCCAATCAGAGCTCGGTGTCGTTCTGACGCCACTACAACTCCTGCTCAAGAAGCAGATGACTTGCTCTCCCCATGGACCGCCCAGGGTTTCATGACACGCGCTTTATCCCTTCCAAAAGTAATCACTACCTAGTTGCTGCATCGTCATTTATTCGAGGTCGCCATCCTTTGAACACGTGCTCGGAGCAGGTATTGGACACGATCGCAGCGTCAACGTTGGGTGAAGACGCCGATTCAATCACACGTACCTTATGCCCCATGGGTTTAAGATGGGTTGTGTTAATGGCTGCACTCTTTGTAAAGGCTGTAGCTTGCGCCACATAGCGAAGCTCTCAGCATCTAAGCCCCAAAATGGGACAATGCCAATGCTGCCTGATGGGGTTCTAAAAATGGCCTGTTGTGCACGGACAACACGTTATGGCATGTGTTCCGCTTTTTTCAAAAGAAGGATAAATAATGGAACAAACTTTACGACGTCAAGTGGTGTCACCAAGTACACGTGAAACAATTGACTCTCTTCAGAATAGTACAGTTCCATGGGGTGGCCCCAATGCAAGTCAAACATATTACCTACAAAGTGTCGCTATTAAATGGTATTTCAACGGGCAACTTTCCTTTCGCGCCTTCATGGCGGATAGGAATGCGTTCTTCACCTCCTAGTTCTCTTTCTCCATTTGTTTCAGTTTCAATGGTATAATAGTGTTCGAGGAAATATATTTGCACGAGGAAATATATTTGCACACTGCAGAAAGGCAGCCGTCTGCTTTAAGGGGAGATGCGACTTGAAACACGGCAATTTTTCGCAAAAGTTTGATTTCGTATTTTAGCGTGTTTTATTATCACTGAACCTTCATACTTCATGCACAAAATATTAAGTACCAAATGTGATCGCGAAATTAGTCGAATACGAATTTTAACAACTCCCGGCGACAATAAAATACACATATTTGAATAATTTTATCGCGTGCGCGGAACTTTAAATTATGGCCAGGGGGAAAAATATGACAAATGGTTTATATTGAAATATATAAAAGAGCCGAAAACGACCGGGAGAAAAAAGTGTTAAACGCACTCGCAAATACAGTTTATTAAAAATATGTATTTATTTATTTATTATTTATTATATATAAGTCATTGTAGAACTCTTATTTGTCACAACAATCGATGAAACCCCTAGATAAAATCAAGCTCTTTCTCTGAGAGGACAAGGGAGGTATTCATTGCCGCACAAATTTCCTTTTACCCTAATCTCAAACGCTGATAATCAGAAACAATCTCAAACATCTCAGCCCCAGATAAAAGGGTACGTCTGTACCGCAGAACCAACAGTCCCCAGCTAACTAAAGAGCAGCGCAACACAAAACCGGACCAATAATTCTGAGTGAGCCATGGGACTGGTGTACGAGATACCGTTGACTTGCGGTTCCGTGTACAGTGGCCAGACGGCTAGGTTTGGCAATCATTATGCACACGAATATGCGGCAGCCATGAAAGCAAGCCCTTCTGGTAATCTCGCCATGCATTGTATTCGTTGCCCATGTTCGCCAAGTTCTGCATGATGTTAAGAGTCTAGCGAAATATGAAGAGAAAGTGTGTCGAGCAGTTTATGAGGCGTTTGAGATTAGGGCAAAAGGAAATGAGCGCCTCATGCGAACCCTCCCTTGCCTTCTCAGAGAAAGAGTTTGATTTTATCGCAGCATTTCATCGATTGTTGTGACAAATAAGCGTTCTACAACAGCTTATATTATGTGATTTTCTTAAATGAACTTCAGTTGCGAGTGCGCCTTGTCTTGTTTACCATTCTTTGTCCCTGTCGTTTTTGGCGCTTTTATATATTTCAAATTGTGACGTCGCTCACCGTAACTTTTATTTTGAGAAGTAGGCCTAGCCGTGTCCTCTCCGTCGCACTCTTCTGTAGCTCACTTTGTTTCACAAAAGTATATTAAAAAAAATAATTTCTTGTCGGGAAACAATGTCGCTACAGATCTATGGTAATATTCGAACGTGTTTTTTTCTTTTTTCAATGCTGGGGCAACTTCACAGATTCTGCAGAAGAATCTTTGTTCCTAATGTTCTCCTGTCACAACCAAACTCAGGATGAGCGTACTGTGGTATGTATAGGATGCAACAGTCATGATTTTAAATAAATATATATCTTCATATTTTTGAAAATATCAAAGAATCAAATTTATTGCTCTGAAAGTGACGTCTTTTCAATTTTTAATTATTTTATAAGACACAATGTCTTGGTTATATTATTTTTTTGTTGTTCATTGCACCGAATGATTTAAAATGAGCAGATTTGCTTTTCTTAAAAAGCTCTTTTAAGTGTGCGGCCAGGCCTCACGTGTGAGCAAGAACGTGTCTATTTGCTTGCAAGTGAATTGCATTCGGAACATAAAAAACAAGGTATATAGAAACTGACTCAATATTTATAAGAAAAAGAATCATGCACTATAAACTGCAAAAATGTAGATCAGTTATCCTAGATAATAGAGCTGGGCACTTGATCAATTAACATACCGAATAATGAAACAATGCTTTAATCGCGGTTAATTTTTTGAACTGTTTAATTGTTTAAACTTTAACAAACAACAAAAAGTAGCAACTTAACGTTTTACACTACCGAGACGTGGAAGCTTCTGACCGCGGACAAACAGGGAGGTTTCGTGGTTCTGCCTGAGGGGCTTTTCGGTGAAAAGTCCCACACCGCCATCCTCAAGAACTTCAGGCAAGTGAACAAGATATCCCTCAGCAAAGTCAAGACGTCTGCCAGGGTTCTGTGTGACAGGCTGCAGCTGAGCCAGCTTGCGGAGAAGATACAAGCCTCCAAAAAACTTAGTCTAGATTTGTTATTTAGTGTCACGACCAACAAAGTAAACTGTCCGTTTAGAGCAATCGTAACGGAAAGGGATACGTGGCAAAAAGTAGTGGGGGGCTTCCTTAGCAGGCAGTTGGCCGGCCTTGAATTGAGTGACCCATTCCTGGTGCGGAACTCGGAGGCTGTCATAGCATTTTTGGCGAAGAGTGACCAGTCCTACGGCGGAGGCTTTTCTAATGACGTGGAGGACCTTTTTTATACCATCCCGCATGACAATCTTTTCCCAGCGGTAAAAAAGTGCATCGAAGAAAACGATGAAATAAGCTTTAGAAATTCGAGCGGAGTAAGTGTGGAGTCTTTTAGAATTACTAGAATACTACCTTAACTCAACCTTTGTGTCCTTTGGGGATGGTGTTTACGTTCAAAAGCGAGGCATATGTATCGGCTCCCGTGTTGCACCAGTGTCCTGCGATATATGTTTGGCTGAATGTGATAAGGGAATACGTAAGTATATCGAAAGATTGGGGAATTCAAAATCTGTCGGTATGTGGATGATTTCTTGGTGCTTGCCTCGAAGTCCGTTACCGTTAGCATGCACTTAATCAACGATGTGCTGAATTGTTTTAACTTAAATTCACATGGATTGACGTTCACCCATGAAAGAATGACGAAGAGAAGGCTGCAGTTTTTTTGAATTTCGAGCCTCAATTTCGAAGGTGACCATGTTTCTTGGAAATATGAGCCGCGAACTAAGAAAGGGGTTCTGCCCTTCAATTCTGCGCAATCCAAACTCGTTAAAAGGGGAACAGCATCGTGCCTAATGAGAGCCTCGCTGGCAAAATCATGCCACCATGTCGCGGATGAAAGCTTCCTCACGCAGGTGAATCGTCTAAAACGCGGAGGGTGCCCCGATCGCTTCTTAGGGGAAGTAGCGGATAACCTTGTTTCCAAGATGAAGAACAAAGATGACGATAATATTCCTTCCAGACAACTAACAAGACCAGCGGTGATTCCTTACATTCACAATCTATCGCACAATCTAAAAAAAGTGGCGGCTCATTTTGAAGCGCCAGTGGTGTTTTCAGCGCCACACAAGCTGTCTCATCTATGTTCAAAAATAAACAACGAAGAGGGAGAGGGTAAAGTGTGGCAGAAGAAACACGCTAAGCAATACGAGGAGTGTGCAACGTCAGTGCTATATAACATACCAATAAGTTGCGAGACATCATACGTGGGCCAAACGGGGCGTTGCATAAATGAAAGGGCCAGGGAACATGCCTGGTCAGTGAAACAGTCCCCGTCGGGCAATCTTGCGGTACACTGTGATAGGTGCCCATGTGGCCCGTGATTGGAAAAAGAACAGTTCTGGGCAGACACGCAAACAAAACAGCAGGAGAAATACATGAGGCATTTCGCATAAGAGAGCAAGGGGAGAGTCGGTGTATTAGTGCGCCGTCACTGCACTTAACAGATAAATAGTTATTATTTTTGAGCCAACACCCAGATAGACGGTAATAATAGTCGATGTTTCTTTATATAAACCTTCAGTTGTGAGTGCGCTTCGTCCCTGTCCCTTACTAAGGGAAAAGCTGAGCTAGTTGGTTCTGATACATCTTGGGTGAAACCAGCTGAACAAGGGAAGGAAGATGACAGGAGAAAAGAATGGCGAACCGACCGCTGGACTACCAACTGTTTTTTTATTAAATCTTCCTCTTCTTCTACTAATTTATATCCAATCCTCCTTTTCTCTTTTTCTTTCTCTTTCCCATTGCTCTTATTTGTTGCTCTTATTTTTCTTATTTTTCCTCCGGATTTTTATCAGTTACCCCACGAAAGGGGTGCCATGTAAGAAAGAGTTTTTTCTTTGGCTTGCAAAGTAATTCGAAGGGATGCTCACGCACTTGTCGTCTTCTTCGTCGATAGCGAGGGCCTCTAAAAGCTCCCTTGCAACCCGGTTTTTATGGTGTCCCATTATGTGAAGATGGTCGAGCTCTGCTGGCCACAGGCATTTCCGACAATGGGCAGCTAAATGTGCCTGGTCCCGCAAGGTTCCTACAAGGTTTGGCTGCATGTTCACGGTGCTCGGTCGTTAATACATCGACCGAGTCCTGTCCGATGTAGCAGCGGCCACATGTTAGCGGTACGTTATATATAACTTCCTTATCGCAAGGAGCGTATTGTGTTTGGTGCCTGGTGTTACACTTTTTCCTTGGTGTTTTTCGGCGCTTGATTAATTTTGCGGCACATTGAATAGGCCTTGTTAGAGGTGCCGAGCAAAAAGCAGTTGGTAGTCCAGCGGTCGGTTCGCCATTCTTTTCTGCTCCTGTCTATCTTGCTTCCCTTGTTCAGCTGGTTTCACCCAAGATGTCCCTGTCCCCTTCTTCGTCCTTGTTTATTCGGCGCTTTCCATCCAGTCTATTCTGAACAATCAAAGGGGTTCGCATTGGAGAATGTCAACGAACCTCTTCCTTTGGGGCTGAAGTAATATTTATGAGTGTGGGTGTATTTTGACAGCTCTCAATAACACTTTAAGGTTGATTTAGAAACCGAAAATGTACATTCCGCCGGTTATCACACATCCATCGAAGGCGAAAGGTTTAATTTTGACATTTTAAAAACCTATATGCATAGGAATGAACGAAATCAATTAGTCGAATAACTTATCGGTTAAAGGGTGGCGATTAATCCGGTAAAACTGTTTAATCGACGCCCAGCCTTATTCAGTAATAAATAAATAGGTTTCCCCCACTGCACATCCGCTCAAGTCATTATTTCCTACGCTTTATGTTCACGTTCCGCTCATTGAAAAAAACACGGCGAAAGAGCCGAAGTAGGTACCTGATCTCGACACAGCGCAATCGCCTTTCGCACAACAAAGTCCGTCTGATATGGTCACCGAATGTCCATACGCGCGCAAGCGAACACATATATGAAAAAGCAAAATCTAGAAATGCGCCATTGCCAAAATATCGTCTGCTTAATTCAACCAAGCAAATAGCCGAAGCTATACGAGCCGTAGCGTTGGAGGTGGTAACAATCGATGACAACAATGTCGACAACGAGGTCGCAGGCCGACGGCAAAGACGCGAGTGGGAGAACGAAATTTATTACTGAACGACTGTAAGAAAAATGTTTATTTAAATTATTTGTGTGAAATCAACCTGCGCCCTAATATTTCACTGACCACGAGATACACAGCACGATTTAATTTCGTTCAAGAACACATTTCGTTACCGAGCTTTCCGATGACATATTATTATTCTCCCCGAGTCACGGCCGCGGGCATCGCAGAGCCCGATTCCGTTAACCAAATTTGGGGCCCTGAGAAGGACCGTTTGTGCTGGTAGCAGAACTTAACTGACGAGACAAGCACTTGACGAGCCGTCGGCGGAAACGACATTTTTGTAAAAGCAAGCGGACGACGGGCTCGGTGCAGGGGTTTCTAGCATTGAACCGGAATCGTCACACCCGCCCTTCTGTGAACAGTAGGGAAAGTCCCTGTTTGATCGAGGCCGCACAATGTGGCGACCGCTTTGACAAACGATTGAAATTTTTTGGTGTTTTCGAGGGTGTGCTCCTTCTCCGGAACATGATCTTCGCGAGGTGACCAATGAGGTGGTGCCTCCCGCGCCATCCAATGTTGAGAGAGCGCTTGGTGTATGTCCAGCTAACCTCCACTACGTCGGTGTGCGTACGGTCTTGGTGTCAACAAAGTCCAGACTATAGTAAACGATCAGGTGCTTAAAGTTATCATCGGTCGCTAGCCCTCGATACCCAGCCGAACGATCAGTGACGATGTATATGACGAAAATAATCCATGGAGAAAGGGAAACAAGGGGAACAAACGACCAACACAAATCTCCAAACACAGCTAGGTGACTGGTACGCTACCGAAAAATCCGCCTGGTCCTGGTATCGACCCACGGACCTTTCCATTTCCAGTGGAGCACTCTACCGACTGAACTAACCAGGAGTTAGACTTCATTATAATGCAATTAAACGCAAAGGTGCAAGCGAGCTGGAGAAGAATGACGAAAATAATCACTGGAGAAGGGAAACAAGAGGGACAAAGGACAAACACTAATCTCTAAACACAGCTAGGTGACTGGTGCGCGACCGAGGAAATCCACCTGGTCCGGTTATCGAACCCGGGACCTCTCCATTTCCAGTGGAGCGCTCTACCAACTGAGCAAACCAGGGGTTAAACGTCAATAACGCACATATGTTTTATTTGCCACCACCATTCTAACACCAACAAGGGTGAAAGGCTTGCATTGCAAGCCTTAAACCCTGACGATTTGTCCTTAGACCGCTGTCCGCCGAAGAATTTTTAATTCTAACGGTGTCAGAATGTGAAGGTCCATTACGTGCACGCGCAAACAAAACAACTGCTGAAATGTATTTCGTTCGAAGCAGTTATCTTTGGACCGCCTGAGATCCGCAAACACTCCCCTGAGCCGTCCGCGCGAGCACTCCTTCGTCGACCGTTTCAATCCAGGAATTTGCCCTGAGAAGGACTTATCCGCGGTCTTTGATATATATATATATTTTTAACAGCAAAATATGCCAAGCATGAAAGTATATTTTCTGCATTTATAGATGCTTTGAGCGCGTTGATCGCGTTTCCACCTTACACTGACAATCTCAAAACCACTTTACTCCACCTTTAAGGCGGGAATGTGCAAATCTAACAAAGCACTGCGTTTTTTGTCATTTTTACTTTACACCCATCCTGCTCCTCGTAATACGTTCCTGACGAACTCATTGGTTTGGTCGCGTCTGACGAACGTAACGAGACGAGGCGCGTACACCTTACGTAAACGCTTTATTGCTTGCTGGTGACCGGGCAGCTGCTTAGCTGCCGATCCATGCTGAAGAAACGACTAGAAGCAAGTGAAGTGCGCCGGCACTGCGGGCGAGCGGTTATCACCTCTGATGGCGAGGGTGGTTATCACTTCCGATGGCGCGGGAACCGCATAGTCACGGATACGCTACACCCCTCTGCACTTAATTAGAGTCACGACACTGCAAGAGTCACGGCACGTATCGTTCAGGCGGCTGACGGTGTCTTTGTCGGTAGCGCGATCTTGTAGCGGTGCCCGAGCCGTTGGTCTGTGCCGGCATCTGCTCAGTAACACTGGCGCTGGCTGTTGACGCTGGAGTAGATGGTCCTTGCGCCGGAAGTTCGGGTGAACCATCAAAGTCTGGAAGTACAGTCAATGCGGTGCTGTCGGTGTCTGGAGCGCGGACGATGTGGTTTCGATGTCGCACCCATTCACAAACACCACGCGGCGTCACAACACTTAACCGATAGGACACGGGACCCGTACGGGCAAGCACTGTCGCGCTCAGCCACTTAGGTCCAGGACGGAAGTTCCTGACTCGGACGAGGTCACCTTCCGCAAAGACGTACTCGCGGCTGGCACGGCGTGTAGACTGCTGGAACTGGCGCTGTGAAACCCGCTCTTCAACAGAGGGTCTCACCAAGTCCAGCCTGGTCCGAAGTCGCCTCCCCAGGAGCAAAACTGACGGGGCCTCTCCTGTAGATGCGTGCGGCGTGTTGCGGTACGCAAGCAGGAAGTCCGAGAGCTCAGACGGCAATGGGCGCTGGCGGGTCTTGCGCAGCGCAGCCTTCAAAGTCTGGACAAAGCGTTCCGCCAGGCCGTTGCTGCTCGGATGGTACGGTGCGGTTCGCACATGCCTTGTCCCGATCTCCTGCATGTAGGATTGAAACTCCGTAGATGTGAATTGCGTGCCGTTGTCAGACACGAGGGTTTCGGGAAACCCGAATCTACAAAAGACATCGTGAAGACAAGCAATTGTGGCCTGAGCATTGGTCGTCTTCATAGGAAAAACTTCTGGCCACTTTGAATGTGCGTCGACCACAACTAAGTACCATAGTCCGTTCTTTGGGCCTGCAAAATCCACATGCACACGTTGCCATGGGCGCGTGGGCCAAGCCCACGGGTGAAGTGGAGCTTTCACTGGCAGGTTGCGCGTGTCCATGCACGCGTTACACGACGCAACGCAACGTTCTATGTCCTGATCTATGGTTGGCCACCACACATAGCTTCTTGCTAGTTCCTTGGTTCGCACCACACCTGGATGTCCTTGATGCAATTCATCCAGAAGAAATCGTTGAAACTTGCTCGGCACGACAACACGCATTCCTAGCATGATGCAGCCACGATACAACGACAGTTCGAGCTTCCGATAAAAGAATGGCTTGATCTCGTCAGAAACACGGTGCGGCCAACCAGACAAGATGTACTGAGTCACTTTGCGAAGAAGTGGATCCCGTGCAGTTTCTTGAGCGATTTGCTTACTGCTGACAGGCAAAGTGTCAAATCGTAAACTGTAAAATGTTTCCTCGGACTTCGTCCGGGCCCGCCTGCTTGAGTGGCAGACGTGATAAGCAATCAGCGTCAGCATTTTGCGCCGAAGGGCGAAACTTCAAGGAAAACGAGTACGCAGACAATGTGACTGCCCAGCGCTGAAGCCTCGCGGCAGCGATTGTCGGGATGCCTGTCTTTGGACCAAAAATGGTCTCTAGTGGCTTATGATCTGTAAGCAAAACGAAAGGACGCGCATAGACAAAGTAATGAAACTTTTTCACACCAAAAACAAGCGCCAAAGCCTCTTTTTCTAACTGGCTGTACCCTTGCTCAGCCTTAGTGAGCGAACGTGAAGCATAGGCTACGGGGTGAGTCTGCCCGTCATGAAAAACGTGCGACAAAACGGCACCTACCCCGTAAGCAGAAGCGTCACAGGACAGTTGCAAGGGTAGGCTGGGGTCGTAGTGAGCCAAAATGGGTCCTGACGACAGCAGTTTCTTGATTTGACGAAAAGCGGTATCGCAAGAAGCGTCCCAGATCCACGCTGCATCTTTTCGCAAGAGCCTGTTCAAAGGAAACAGCACCGACGACAAGTTCGGAACAAACTTTCCATAATAATTGATAAGCCCAAGAAGCGCCTGTAGCTGCTGCTTGTCAGCAGGCGCTGGCGCGTTCGCTATCGCGGCGAGCTTATCATCCGTCGGGTGAATACCGTCTTTAGTGATGACATGGCCCAAATACTGCAGTTGATCACGAAAGAAATCGCACTTTGACGGCTTCACACGAATTCCTCGTTCGGACAGCCTTTTCAAAACAGCTTCCAGGTTACGAAGGTGCTCTTCTTTCGTGCGACCGGTTATCAAGATGTCATCGATGTAACAGGTGACAGAATTTAGGCCTTTTAGCACATTATCCATTATGCGCTGGAACATTGCGGGCGCTGACGCAATGCCAAACGGAAGACGGTTTACCAGAAAAAGTCCCTTGTGCGTGTTCAACGTAAGGTATTGTCTTGATTCTTCGTCCATTTCGACCTGCTGGTACGCTCTGTTTAGGTCGATCTTAGAAAAATGTTGTCCTCCAGCAAGTGCCGAAAACAACTCGTCAGCTTTGGGCAGCGGATACCTTTCGATGTCCAGTATTGGGTTCAGGGTAACCTTGTAATCTCCGCAGAGTCTGATTGACCCGTCTCGCTTGATTACAGGTACCACTGGCGTCGCGTACTGACTTGTAGCAACCGGCGAAAGTATTCCGAGCCCTACAAGCTTAGATAACTCTTCTTCGATGGCTGCCTTCAGAGCAAGAGGCACGTTTCTAGCCTTGCAAAACTTTGGATGTTGGTGGTCTTTAAAGAAAAGCTTCGCTTTCTCACCTTGGACTGTTCCCAGTTCGTCCTTAAACACGTCTTGGTAGCGGTTCAGCAGAGCCTGGAGCTCAGGAAGTTGTTCCACACTGCCGGTGTTCTGGTGCTGCAGATGACGAAGGCCCTGAACTTGCGTCCAATCGAGCCTTATCTGCTGAAGCCAGTTGCGTCCGAGCAGGGGTGGACCGTCCTGGCGAAGCACGTAGAGCGGCAGGCGCTGGCACTGGGCGTTGTGCTGAACAGCTACGAAGGCAACTCCGCAGGGCTTGACGGCTTCATTGGTGTAAGTCCGCAACGTGAGACTGGTTCTCCGCAGACGAATACTAGGAAAAAGTGAACGAAACTGTCCCGCAGATATCACCGATACGGCTGCACCTGTGTCAAGCTCCATCTTTAACGGAATTCCTTCAACTGTGACTTCTACCATGATGGGCTCTTCTCTTGTTACTTCTGACGTTTTTACGCTCTGGAGTTCCCTTTGAGGCAAGGCAAGAGTCCTTACTTCTGACCTCGACTTACTCGACGTTTTCTTCGTCTGTCGACTCCGGCAAGCACGCTGAATATGTCCTTTCTTGTTACAGCAAAAACATGTCGCGTTTGCGTGTCGACACGAACTCGCTTCATGCTTCGAAGACCCACACCGGAAACACGTAGATGACGTCTTTTTGTTAGCAGAATGTACCTTGTGTACATCGAACTCTGTCGAAGACTTCGAGTGCGTCACTGAGGCGTTCTGGAGCGCGGCCTCAAAGGCTAAGGCGCGGTCGACTGCTCGCTGGAATGTCAAACACTTGTCCTCTGCGAACAAGTGACGTTGAATGTCTACCCGAAGCAAACCGCAAACGAAACGGTCTCTCAAGGCCTCGTCAAGAAAAGCGCCAAACTCACACGTTTGTGCTAGTGTCCGCAGTTCAGCAACATACTGCGTAATTGTTTCATGCTCTTGTTGTGAGCGGCGGTGAAACTTGGCCCTTTCCCCGATAATGGATAGCTTGGGCGACAGGTGGTTACGAAGCAACTGTAGCAGTTCTTCGAAAGACTTCGAGGACGGAGACTCAGGAGACGTTAATGACTTGAGTAGGGTGTAAGTCTTCGGTCCTAGCAAAGTTATAAAAGTGTCGACCTTCAGCTCCTCTGGCACATTATTCGCACGAAGGAAAGCTTGTACGCGCTCTTCGTAACTTGACCAGTCCCCGGAAGAGTTCTCAAAATGTTCTACTTGCCCTAGCTGCTGAGCCATGGTGGGCGTTGTTCTTGCTCTTCCGTACCGACGACTCGAGCGTGGTCTTCTTCGGCAGGACGTTCGTCAGGGAGTGAATTCTTGTCGCTGCTGGAGTTCGGTTCCGACGGCAATCCAGCAGAATCCCATCCTCGTCGCCAACTATGTCGCGTCTGACGAACGTAACGAGACGAGGCGCGTACACCTTACGTAAACGCTTTATTGCTTGCTGGTGACCGGGCAGCTGCTTGGCTGCCGATCCATGCTGAAGAAACGACTAGAAGCAAGTGAAGTGCGCCGGCACTGCGGGCGAGCGGTTATCACCTCTGATGGCGAGGGTGGTTATCACTTCCGATGGCGCGGGAACCGCATAGTCACGGATACGCTACACGCTCTACCAACTGAGCAAACCATGGGTTAAACGTCAATAACGCATAGATGTTTTATTAGCCACCACCATTCTAACACCAACAAGGGTGAAAGGCTTGCATTGCAAGCCTTAAACCCTTGACGATTTGTCCTTAGACCGCTGTCCGCCGAAGAATTTTTAATTCTAACGGTGTCAGAATGTGAAGGTCCATAACGTGCACGCGCAAACAAAACAACTGCTGAAATGTATTTCGTTCGAAGCAGTTATCTTTGGACCGCCTGAGATCCGCAAACACTCCCCTGAGCCGTCCGCGCGAGCACTCCTTCGTCGACCGTTTCAATCCAGAAATTTGTCCTGAGAAGGACTTATCCGCGGTCTTTGATATATATATTTTTTAACAGCAAAATATGCCAAGCATGAAAGTATATTTTCTGCATTTATAGATGCTTTGAGCGCGTTGATCGCGTTTCCACCTTACACTGAGAATCTCAAAACCACTTTACTCCACCTTTAAGGCGGGAATGTGCAAATCTAACAAAGCACTGCGTCTTTTGTCATTTTTACTTTACACCCATCCTGCTCCTCGTAATACGTTCCTGACGAACTCATTTGTTTATAGGTCAAACGATGACCGCCAAGCTATATAACTGTGGCGAATTGTCGGGGAATGCGAGCAATTTTTTCATAGACAGACTCTGCAGAAACAAAACTCTAAACAAAAATGAGGAAGCAAAGCTAAACAAATATACATGGTGTTTCAGAGAGTCAGGGCAAATCACTCCTGCGAAAACTACTCATCGCAACGAAAAAAGGCTTGTGTCGTTTGTGTCCTGGGCCAGGAACCCATTTAGGAAAACTATTAAAGTCTGGGATAATTAAGTTGTGAATTATTTTTGCGTAATTAACTTTTTTAATATTGTGTTTAAGGGCATGGTTTTAATTAGAAAACTGCTCAGCATCATCGGAAAACACTAAATCAAAAAATTGCAGAACGATAGAAGGCATGCGAAGCATTCTACGGCTTTCTGAAAAACCGCATAAATTCGACGGGTTTTTAAGTTTCGGTTTGCTATCGGAGCGCATCTCGGACCCGGCGGCACCGCGCCCCGTGGAGAGATAGTGCAACCAACCTCTGGTGCGCCGTCATCGCACGACGCAGCAGAGGCTGGTTGCACTATCTCTCCACGAAGTGCGATGCCGCAGGCAGATGCTGCTCCGATCAGCTGAAACCGAAATTTAAAACCCGTCGAATTTGTGCCGTTTTTCAGAAAGCCGTAAATAGCTCGCGTGCCTTTTTATCGTTCTGCAATTTGTTGATTTAGTGTTTTTCGATGATGCTGAGTCATTTTCTAATTGCAGCCATGCATTTAAACAGAATAATAAAAGGTTATTTACACGAAAATAATTAAAAACCTAATTATCCCGGGCTTTAATAATTTTTCTAAATGGGCCTAACCCAGGACCAAAACAACACAAGCCTTTTTTCGTTGCGATGAATAGTTTTCGTGGGAGCGATTTGGCCTGATTTCTCTGAAACACCCTGTATACTACCTTTGTGTTGCTCGGCTGCCGGGCTCGAAGCTCGGCTCCCCTTTATTTCTTCAAATCGTTTGCAACTTTTTTTTCTAACAGTTTTTTTGTTAGTGTAAAAACTACGAATATGGTCACAGATTGCGCCACTGAGTAGGCGACGTAAAGACTTTGAGAAAACAAAAAAGTTTCCGGATAGATTGCAAACTTGTCCTGTTTATTTTACACAGAAAAAGACATGAAGGCAAGAATGTATAAGATATACTTTTGGAGAGAATTTACCTACAGTTTCCAAAAATCGGAACTTGTATTTGTCACCAAAACGATTTAAAAAAAAAAAAAAGCCTCGAGAAGGTCAAGCTAAAAAAGGCGGCATTCTGGAAGTAATTAGGCCTGCTGCAAAGGAACATTTACCGCGAAATAAAATAAAACATTTTTGGGGAAAGCTTTTTTTTTATACTGAATAATTTTTAATCTGATTGGATGGGAATTATTGTTGAGACTAAGGACCATAAACTTCACACAGCAATTGCATAAAGCAGGAGACGCGATATCCTTTTAAGCCGGGGTCACACTGCCTATACATCATACAATAGACAACCTGCAACCATATCCTAACCCACGTCACCCCAAGATCCGTGCTTGAAATGCCGCGTGAAAAGGAGTTGAAGAAGAAACTTGGCACGGGGCATTCCAATCATGGGTATCACGGTGACTAATGTCTGTAGACTCTTTTGTAGGATCTATAAGCTGTGTGACTAGGGTTTTAAAAAGCGAGCGTTTTAGTTTGTTTTGAATTAATCAATCGTTTTGGGGCTGCACAAAAAACTATATTTTTATATTTGTTTCTGCAAAATTTAGTGGGAAACTGAATTGGTGCATATGTCATGTGACATCATTATCTCCGGTAAATCTAGCAGGAAAACCGAAGGGGCGTACTAGTGACATGGCGTCCAAATCTCCGGTAAATCTAGAAGGAAAACTGAATTGGTGTTCAAGTCCCGTGACATCAAGTTTCCCACTAAATTTAGCGGGAGAACTAAACTGGTGTATAGGTCACGTGATGTCAATTTCCCCGCTAAATTCAGCAAGGAAACGGCGAAGCCTGAAGCAGACCGGGCGGGCGACTTGAAAGGCGTCGGAAGTCCAGTCCGCATGGTGCAACTATGGCAGGGAAGACAACGCGGCCAGCCACGAGCACCTGCAGAGGTCTTGCAAGGGGCTGGATCCGAAGAGATGCTCGCACAGAGATCAAGTACCCTGCCTGGAGGGTCTTTCCACCCGGCCCGCCAGACATTCAGGCAGACAACTTGCGCTCGCGCTCTGTGACTTTGTGCCTGAATCGGACCTTGAGGTGCACATCTGATTTTCAATCTCTGTGTATATTGTATATGTCTGCCATTTTCCAAGACGTCCAGGCCTCGTAGCCATCGACGCTCTCCACTAGCTTCCCTTTTACCCTTGACGTTCTCGCATAATAAGCGTGCCCTAGTGCTGATACTAGAGGGTGGGTGGTGGCGGTGGTGTTTGCCTGACGCTAATGTTTTTTGCAATGGCTGTGGGAAAGTTTCACGGGCTTGGGCTGCTGCAGTTTTGATGAGAATGAATTCAGCGGAACGGAGGGTAACAAATGGTAATGGGAAATATAAGATGGCGAAACGCAGGGTTAACGTAATAAAGTAAGATAAAAAGTCGGCAAGATTAAATAAAAAGTGAGAAAATGGGCACATCTTGAACGCGAGTATCACAAAGTGCGCACACAGTCTCGCAGGAAAATGCACGAGAAAAATATCACTGGTAGTGAAAAAATGTACAAGAAAGGGGTGGTCACATTGACTCACAGATGACAGCCTTGCCATACGCCGACAGGCGCCCAGGAAGCTGAACACAGTCTTTCGGAGACGTGTGCACGTGGATGGTGGACACTTTCGGAATAGCATGTCCACGAGGGTGGATGAAACTCCGAGGCTCTTCAGTGAAGTTAAGAGCACACATTTTTTTGTGGTGTATTGTAAACATTGAAAAAACATGTGCGTCAGCGTTTTTGATGTTAGTGTGAATGTCACGGGAGCACAATTTTCCCGCCAAATTTATCGGGGAATCTGAACTATTTTTAAAGTCACGTGACTTAAATTTATTTTCTATATATAGCGCGTCAACTGCACATGTATATCTGTCAAGTGACGTCAGGTCACGAGGTGTCAAGTTTTGCGCTAGACGCAACGAGTAAATGCACGGACTGCAGGGTGCATACATTGTTGGGACTAGGACGTTCCATTAAAACGCAATCCATGCTTTGAACTGGCAGGCAGCAACCCGCCCTCCCTCCTTTCCGCCAACTAAAAGAATAAAAAGGCTTCTATTCTTGTCTAAGATGCCTCATAAGTCACACGTAAAACATATCAAAAGATTTTATTTAGGAATGTAAATCTAAAAGCAGTGTTGATGCGACTATAACCAAATTTACTATGTGTAGCTTTGTACTCCACCGGGTACAGTGGGTATCTTTTGTACTCCACCAGGTACGAAAACTCCCTAGACTACTCTGACTGATATATAAATATTTGACAACGAACCAGCATATGTGTTGACGTTCTCTAAAAAATATATATGAGATATGACGGTTGAAGAGTGGTTAATGTCCGTGAATTGTCACTCAGTCTTGCACATCGAAAGTTGGTTGCAGAATCATCGTCATAGAATAATTGGGTCTTATAGAATGGACGTCATGTTTATTTCATATAAAAGCAGCAACAAACAGTTGGCACAGACATTCACTTCTAGTCCCAGTCCAATCTTGCCTGCCTGCTTAAGTCACGGTGATGCACAACCATCTCAGGGCAGAGTTGGTCCACAGATGAGCAGCCTGCGTAATCAGTTATGTCATATGAGACTTGGTACAATTTGTTAGATTGTGTCGAAGTAGATTATCTGACTTTGTTTGACAACAATGAATGTTGGGAGAAACGGAATACATGCATTGGTGGGAGGTAAGGGGGGGGGGGGGGGGCTATGGACTAAACATAAAGAAATAAGAAGCTTATGTATGCAATAAAATGTTCCTTCGCCAATGTTTAGTTCGTGCCACACTTGGCTGGAGAGCAAATGTTGCGTCATTACTCAGTTTTCTGGTTTTAAAGCAGAATCTTCTGAGCAAACGATTTCCACAAAAACATTTGTTTCTAGGCTGCACTTTTTTTTTAATGTGAACTTTGCCTATTTGATGAGTTGTTTTCATTGAACACAATATTTGGCGACTAGAAAAGAATCGTGTCCTCCGCTTTTCAGCCGCGTCCATCAAAGCGGATTAGTCGCAAAGCATATTGAAAAAGGGGGGGGGGAATGGCAATTTGCGTCTGCAAATTGTCGAGAAAAGTCAAAAACTGTGTGGCCAGCCCTTAATGCGCCCGATGGAATATTTAAAGTTGTGTTTGCCTTAAAAGCCGATTTTTGATGTTTCTGTAACGACACGTAGCATGCAACAGTGCGGCTTCTAGGGAACTCTTTTTCAAGTTATTTCTATTAGCCTAAGCCGCCTTTATGTTTCACTGTCAGACAAAAATCCAACTTTGAAATAAAAGAAGCGGACCGACATGGACAGACCATTCCAGAAATTTGTGGCGCCCTCACCGCCTTCTCAGCAGAACTGTAGGCGTTACCGAAAAAATGCACCGAAATACGTTACTCGTTACTTGCAAAGAAAATGAACGCGTTACCGGCCTACGTTACCCCAAAAATAAAAGAAACGCATTACGGTTTAAAAAGTAAAGCACGTTCCTTTTGCGTTACTTTTTTAATTATGAAATCAGACGCTTTACTTTTCGATGTTACCTGTAGACATAAGCGCCATATTTCAAGAAACGTTGTGTCCATCCAGAAACTGAATATAATTATTTTAAATTTTTTACAGTTCTACCTGATAATAAAGAACGCAATAAAAAACGCAAACATTTATGTGGCTTGGCACCTAGAAAAACGAAAAAATTTAAGTGCAATTCTTTTAGGTCTTGGGAAGAATATCTGACGAGTAACGTAACTACGTTACACGTTACTCAAAATAAGGAAAGTAAGTTACCCGTTACAGTTCTGAAAATGTAACGGTTACGCTACTACGTTGCAGGAAGAAGCAACGCGGTACCGGTAACGCCGTTACTTGTAAAGCATTACCGCCAGCACTGTTTCTCAGTGAGGTATGTCTGTCCATTGTACGGCACGTGAACCAATAGACTAGAAAAACAAAGCTGATATTAATTTTACATGGTGGTTGTAGAACGCAAAGAATGCCGGACAATAATAAAACCAATTATGCATTGAACGAGTTAGGGTGCAAAGTAGCTGCTGATGGTCAAAGATTAAAGAGATACTGAACCAAACAATTTACTGTCCATAATAAGTGGCGCTCGTTCTTTCCACAAGCCAGCAGCAGATGATGTGCGCGAGCACACGCGACGAAATTGACGCCATAATCCCCCATTCGCGCTTAAGATAACGGTGAAATGTATAGGCCTAGGGCCAAAGGAGAGTAAAGACGGGCTTTTCAGCTCCACAAGGGAAAGCTACGTGCTTGTTAGACCAATTAATCACTTATCCTTTACACCACACCCGACTGTGAAGATGAAAAGCTTGTCATCATTCTCCTTTCCCCTGGAGCCCAGACATTTCACTGTCATTCTAAGCGTGAATGGGGAGTATGACATCAATTTCATGGAAAGATCGTGCCACTTAATATAGACACTCAAATGTTTGGTTCAGCATCCCTTTAGGGAAAAGCCCCTAGACGGCGATAAAACTAATCGCAACAGAACAGCACAAAGTCTCAAACGCAGCTGAATTTATTTAACAGAATCTTGAGGTTTATGTATTCTAAGTACCCCTACGAACCAAAGCAAAAGAGAATGAAAAACAAAGACACTTTTTCCACCGCACAAAAACACCAAGGAACATTGGTTCTTGGGGGTTATTTTTACTTCTGTTTATTTCGGAACAGTACCGAAGTTTCTTGGGGATTATCCGCTTAAGGTCCATCTTACACATTTGTGAATGGAACGTATCTGTTTCACAACGAAGCTGTTTATGGCTACGCCAAATACTTGGCTACGCTTCCGAAGATTTTTTGTGTGCACGACCAAAACCTCTACTCTCGCACCGCCGCATGCGCCGCACATTGCACGCCTTCTCCGTATAAAATATTCGAAGTAAATAACAAAACAAAAAAAAGTTGACATCTCACCAGCCAGTTTGACTACGCCACCACTGCCGCAATGCATCGAGGGAACTTTAGTCTTTCTGCACGTGCGGTGACCTCGCTGGAGGTCTGCGGATGCAGAGCATGATAAGGCACGAGCTGTCTCGGGCTCTGTCACCTGCCTTCTGAGAACTAAAGTTATGGCGGCTTCACGCATGCGCCGAACGCTTGGTGAGATCGGTGTATAGGGAGTATTCAGTGGTGGCCATATCTGTGTGCGCGAATGCTGAGCGCGTGCTGACGGCCAGCTTCCACTGTTCTTTTGCAACGTGCATTCTGCACCGTCAAGAGTGCCGGTCTAAGCAGCCTATTGACGTGAACTCGTTCTGAGCATGCGCTCTAAACAGCACCCACAAATATGGCGTCCAGTGAATACTTCCTACATGCCACTTGTTTTACACTTTTGCTTTAGAACAGTTACTGCTGCCATAGCCTCCTATATGCTGACAAAGCCTGGCAGATCGCCACGAGGAGCGGCCGCCGAAATGGAACATGTGCAGCTGCAGACAAAGAATGAGAGGAGAGCCACGTGACTGGCGCCAAACTGCGGCGAGACGCCGAAACAAACTTCTCCCGAACGAACAAGTGTGGTTCGGGTCCTCGCCACTGCAAAAGCTCTGCTCTGACGTCGAGGTTCCCGAGAAATGATTCTTTGATGCTTTGTGCTACCAGATCCTCGCGCTCCAAATCTGCAAGTGGGCACTCTATGGCTCCGTCGTCGAACTGCCAGGCTTTGTGAGTATACAGGGTCCTATGCTGCTGCAGACGCCGGCACGTGCGGCGCGTGGAACACCATTCCCTGCATTCTTCTTTATGCTTGGGTTGTTTAGCAATAGGTCTATTTCACTCCTCTCGTCGTAATGTGGAGGCCGCTTATAGTCTTGACTCCCGAGGAGCAACGCGCCTACGAAGAGCAATGCCGGGAACGTCACCAAGAATGTCAGGGGCGGTGGCGGCGGGCGGCAAACACCACCGATGAAGATCGTGCACAACACGCCAAGCGCATGAGGCAAATCAGACAGGACGACGAACGTCGCGTAGCGAGAAAACGCATCAAATAAATGCGTGTGCGCATCCTTTCACCACGAAGAACACCGATCAAGACAATAACTGTGTTCGTTCCTTTGTTGAAAATTCTGTATCACGTCTGTGTCGTGTGCTAAACAGCTTCACTGGTCATCCACATTCACAAGGGGAATGGCTCATGATTTGCTTTTGCTTATATTTAGTGTTCCGTGCTTTCGGGGTTTATTTTTCTATGTGCTCGGAAAACAAAAAAAAAAAAGATTTTTTTTGGTGGGGGAGGGTGGAGTGAAGTGGTAGGAGGTTAATATAGTTTTAGTAATTGGTGTATTCCGGTGTTTATTTTTCGTGCCAGGCTTGAAATTGGGGTTAAATAGCTGCCAATGTCATAAAAAAACTGCATATCTATAAATTTGTGACACGGTCCCCCCCCCCCTCCCCTTTCCCTCGTTACCTTCCGGTTCACTGAACTTACTCCAGTGGCACAAATACTTGAAATACGTTATCACTGTGCCGAGAACAGAAGTCCAGGGACGTAATCCCCCCCGCCTCCCCCCCCCCCCCCAAGAAAAAAAAAAAGAAGACAATTTTTAGAGAAGTTTGTACGGGTTGTGTTCAGGTTCATGAAAAAATAAGTGCCGTAGAAAAAGAAAACGTTTCTCCGAAACCCTGAGATTTTTCGATTCAGGGCAGCTCCAAATCATCGGGGTTTTTCGGCTTTTCAATGTTTTCCAGAAAACCTCTTTGGGTGTTCTTTATCAGTTTTTGTCGGTATTTACCGACAACGAGGAACCCTAAAGGACGGGATATTGCCCTGTTTGCCTTCCGTTTGCATCGAGCATTTCATGTTACGCCAATGTTTTCCTGCGTAACAAAAGAGTACCGAAGAAAGTGCTTACCCATCAGTGCCAGCGCTCGGTCCACCTCCTCTCTCAGTATCGCGAGCATCTTCCTCACACCGGCTTCGCCCTGAGAACGTAAGTGCATTGCAATTACTACTCACTTCTGAAGCAGACGAGATATAATGGCAGGCATCGCACACAAACAGCTCCTAGCGTGTGCAGCGTCAACCGAACTGTAGCTTTTCATTCTTAATTGTGCACACGCTTGTCTACACGAACAGATGCATGACAAATGCAAGATGCTCTGCGTGCAGCAGTGTATTTTACTTCGTGACCGATTGCCCAATCTCTCCAATAGGTGCAGGAACATCTGACTTCAAGGCAAAGGTCGCAGTAGAGAGATTTTGTAGATCGTTCCGATGTCTGCGAGAACGACACCCGGCACTCAACTGACGGCTTTGCGCATTCGTGGAGTTGCTATCGTCTGTGGTCATCGGATGTAGCAGAGTATTTTACTGAAATTTCCTATGCATAGCTTGCCCGTGATGTCATTCCAGGCCATGTCGGTATTTTATATGCCACGAAGGTTCGGTTCACCGTGTCAGCTTCACACCGCAGATGTAGTATCTCGAGGGAACCAGTAAGTAGAAGTAACCGTCAGTACCCAAGAATGGCGACACCTGCAAGCTATGTATTCGCATGCTTCCTATCATACGGGATTGTCCGCACGAGAAGGGATAAGGCCCAGACAAGACGCCCTATACTCTGTTTCATACGCAGTATACAACTCCGTGATTGCTAAAGCGTGAGGCAGTGTTTGGATTTAGCGTTTCATATTCGTTGTATCGCAGAAATGAGGTTAGATTAAACCGTCCAATCACGCCAGAAGTCCTGACAGTAGTATACGCTAAGTAGAGGACGATGTACGGGTCACATACATGTTTATACAAATAAGTGTTTCAAACACATTCAATAACTAATTGATTGGCGGGTGCCGGAAGGCTAAAAGGTTTCGGGGCACTCGTGTTTACGAATGATACCTTACTAAAGTACTGGGTGAGAATGAAATTGAACCCACGACTGCAAAGCTAAAGAGGACTTCTTCATATTTTCCTCTTGGTGGCCATACGTCAAAAATATTACGAATAAACTAGTCAATCAATCAACCAATCAGTCATTCTCTAATGACGGGCGACACAGCACGTGCAGGCTGCAATTTATATTCTGGTGGCGGCCACGAGTCGCGAGCCACCTACTGTAAATGTCCCTGCCTGTTAGCGACGTGCGCTACGAAGGCCGTCGTTGCGGTCGAAATTCGCGATTGGCCAAAACAATTGCTTTTTGTATTATTATAATCTCTGCCCAATCACCGGTTTACTGTAAGATGAATTCTGCAAATCACGGCTAGGCAGATGCAAATCCTGCCAATCACGGCGAGGAAATCCTGGTCTTTACGTCGGGTAAGGAAACCACAAGAAAACGCCACCGAAATGTCTCGGCGCTAAATAATATTATTGTTTCGATATGTCCGCGTGATGCGATTACATTTTAAATACCAGCCCCTCGCAAAACATAGCCCTTTCTTCCACTCTAGCATATGATTTTGTCTTAGATCACCGCACAATAATCAATCATGTGTTACACTCCTATTAAAAGTAGGAAGCTGTACTTCGTTTCACTTTAAGTCCAAACGCAGCCAACGCTACGAGCATATGGGACCAATCACGAAGCGACAAAAGCATAGCATTATGGTGCTTGTTTTTTTCTGTGCATATTCTATCATCGCTGCACCGATCATAAACAGAAAAGGCCTAGTGACTTGCGCTTTTGGCACGGCTTGATTGGTCCCATCGACTCGTAGCATGGACTGCGGCAAGACTTAAGCTGAAACGAAGTGTAATATTTTGTGATATTTAGCCCAAAACCGCGGCTTTCAGAAGAAAATACCACCTGGTCCCTTCGACCCCATTTGCTTGAAAAATTGTAATATATATCATTTAACTCCATAGTTTCAGGAATTGTTTATAAAGTGTAACACCGGGGTTTGTCTGGGAACACTGGTCAACATGTGAGGTGCGGTCTTACGTTGTACGCAAGAGCCCAGAGCGTGGGACGTCCAACAAACACGGCCTTGGCTCCGAGTGCCAGCGCCTTGATCACATCAGTGCCTCGACGGACTCCGCCGTCCACGTAGATCTCGATGCGACCACGGACAGCACTTACGATCTCGGGGAGGATTTCTATCTGTAGAAAGACCGCAACGACAAAAAAAAAAAAGTTAGCTTAAATTTTTATTAAAAAAAGGAAAAAAAAAAAAAAGCTTGCGTACCGAGGCAAATAACGCTGGAGACTGGGCTCGTTGTTAGTACGCTCTTAAAAGTTCAAACTACGCAGCAACATGGAGAGAGTAAACAAATACCGAGAGAGAACAGCGCTGACTTACAACTACACTCTATTGATGCTGACATCGCGACCTACATGTGCAACAACCCAGGAAGTCAGGCATCAAAAAACGTGTTTTCTTTTCCTCAATTGCGTGGTTGTGGCACATGTAGAATTTATGCACGATGGCAGCACTAGGGAAGTTTAATTTTAAGTCAGCTCTGCTGTCTATCAGGATTTTACACCGTCCGTGTCATTGCGCTATTTGTACATTTAAGAAATAAATATTTATTACTTGCTTATGTGAAAGTACCACTGAAAGCGCATTTGGGGCTTTACTTGCCCAAGAGGCATTTGGCACGCCCCAGCGGAGGACCGAGGATTAATCTAGAACTCCTCGGGATTGTTTGACCCGCAACGAAACACTTTGCATTCTGTACAATGAGCTTCAATCAAAAGTTATGCTAAAATGTTTCTTTTTATACTGTGGTTGCAGAGTATTTTTTCTGTTTCCGGCTTACTAGGTATTCCTCATAAGCCAAATGGCAACGAAGGTAAAATCTGCATTAAGTTCTTCTGGACGGAAAACCACCACAGAGTAATACAGCTCCAAATTCTGAACGTATCGAAACTTAAACATAGATGTGGGAAGCATCGCAAATTATGTGCATCGGGATAGTATTTCCGAAGGAAGTTTTGTATCTGTATTTTGGTGTAACAAATCTTGAACTTTATTTTGTATTTATGTATTGAAATATACTTTCTGGTGTAATCCCGGTATCACGATACTGTCATGGGCCAGTGTATCTCCTTTCAATTTTTAAATGAACGTTTTCCTCCAAAGAGAAATCGTCGTTTCAAAAGTAACCTTATTTCTTTTCTTTTTTGTTTTTTTTTGTTTTAGAGGAGTGGAGGATGTTCAGCAGGGAACGCTGACGATTTCAAACTAAGGTTTGTTCGGGATGTCTTTAGTCTGATTTAAATTGCCCCCTTTTTAGTCTGGCTCTACATTGTTGGCAAATGTTTTCCAGGACTTCAGATGGTCGAATATTATTTATATAAAAAACAAACCACTATATTTCTTGCTTTCTTTCTTCCACGACGACCTGTGGTTGGAGGTCCTATATTATCGTCCTATTATAATTATGAGCGCGAGCAGCGAATGAATAGGAGGTAGGATTTGCTGAAGATATAGCTTACGGTTGCTGAGACCCCATCCAGTTGCCGACCACCATGGTTCGAGACAAGTATCGCTGAAACTCCACGCTTAACGGCTTCCTGTGCATCTTCGGCTGTGGAAGACGGAAAACATTTCGAAACAAGACTGAGTTGTGTAATTCGTGTTACGTTTTATAACATATATCTCTAAAAAGCTGGAAATATAATTTTTTTGTTTGCTGAAAACAATTTAGATTTATATCCTTATAGCTATGTCGTAGCACCTACCTATAACAATTCTTTTCTCACCAGCGAATATGTTTGCAGTCATTTTCGCACGACGTGTGCTTGAGGCCACGGAGCGCGGACTCGTTTGCTGATTCCAAATGAACCTATGATATATCTGCCATCATGCATTATGTTTTCAAAGACATGAGCATACAAGTGAGCTCTTAGAAACCATTGAATAGGAAATCGAGCAGAGTTTCTGCTTGATTTGCGATTTTGTTTGAAAACTCGTGCAACCTATGCTTGCCACACTCTCGTATCTGGTGATGGCAATGCTAAGAGCGTGAGCAGCACTCGCGACATAGATAAGGTTCGGCGATTATCATGGCTGCCTTCACTGGTCACGAACAAAAACCAGAATATCCGTCAACGTATTCAGCGCACCCGAGCGCGAATTGAACAAGGATGCCCGATCCTGCCCACTCTATTAGCTGCATATGGCTGGCGTGTCTTCGGCCTGACAGCCTTACCTTTTGGGACTCCGCACGCCATGCACTCAGATCTGCAAGCTTTTCAGTGACAAGAAAGAAATGCGGTTCCTTCTTTCATGTTTAAATTTATAGCACAGAAAAACAAACTGAACTATTCTTTTGGGGCTTTAATGTGCTTGTGGCGTGTTGCAACAATATGCCGTTCGTAGAATTTGATAACAAAATAGTTATCTGGTTCCTTTAAATTTTTCCATCAATTGCATTGCTCATATCATCTAAGGCTCTTTTCGTGCTTGGTTTAATGTTCTGACTACACAATGTGGGAACATTACTATTTTTAATGCGATAGCAATAACTGTCTGATGGAGCAAGCCGACGTCATCAGCTTTGAAGCCTCCCAGAACGGAGCATCGAATCCTTTCTCCAAGTGAAGCCAGCTCCCAGCTATGAGACCACGCGAAAAGCCAAGCCAAACGGCTCCTAGTTTCACCGATCCCAAATGAGCGGAGTAAAGCTGAGAGATTTTGGCTTCGGTCCCATTGGGTCGCACGCGTCGACGAGGCTCCCATTGGCCGCTGCGCGTCAGTTTCAACGACCGCCACCCCATGGCGCTCTGTGTCCGTCAGTGCGCCGGTACCACGAAGCGTCCAAGGTTAGAGCGGCGAGGAGAGGGCGGGCTCTGCCATCGACGCAACTACGCTGCAGACGAAATAAGAAAGCTGAAGCATGACGTGCATGCTTTCGCATTCACAACTCATAAGAAGTTCTTTGGTGTAGCTCGAGCTTTTTTTTCTTGCAGATTATTGCACAACTTGTAAACTGGACCTAGGTGTATGCAACAAAACGTCATCCCGTAGAAATGTCCATGTGGATATAAATTGGATAAAAAAATTGTATTTGAGAAAATGCAGACAAATCATAAAACTCAGCAAAAATTTAATTAACGACATTCATGTGTACAGATCCTTTATGCGAAAAACGCAGTAAAATTAACGAACTTTGCAATTCTTGAATATAAAAATCACTTTGATGATGAAGAGATGCAAAAGCAATAAAAATTATTTGCTTAATATGAATCCAACCACCATGCAAAACATGAATTCCAAACTAATTATCTGTATTTGCTTTCATTCTAGATCAATTGTTTAAAAAACAATTACATCTTGAGTACCGCACGCCAGCATACGGGGCCTTTACTATTTAACATATAAATTAAAGGTAATCGTGAACATATCAAACCTGGTAAAGTTAATAAATTACGCGGATGATGCCAGCCTGTTATTTTTTCGGCATGTTAACTGCGATGACGTATTGAGTATAGCTAATGACACCACAATAAATTTAGAATCTTGGGCTAGTTCGAATAACCTAAGAATTAAGTAAGAACTAAACGAAAGCGCTCGTTAGGCTATAAATAAGAATCTTGTCCTTACATGCGATAAAATTTTGACTCTCCAGTCCGAATAAGTATGCTCCTTTAAGACGTTCGGAGTGTTATTTTTGAAACACATGTCATGGACCGAGCACGTATTATTTCTAAACTGGCTTATTTGGTTGGTTTGTTGATATACATCGTTATAATATTTCATACATAGCAAAACTGCTCTTATATAATTAATTTTGTTTGTCTCGTTTAAACTTGTGTCAGTTGGTTTGAGGCAAAACAACTAAAATTAAACTGCAAAATATTTTTATTGCAGAAAAGACTAATTAAGTATCATTAAAAACGTGTCCCATGATCTTAATGCGGACCAACGTTTTGAGTAGCTAGGAATATTAAAGCTGGATCAATAATATGACTTTAAACTCGTCATGAAGTACGAAAATAAGCACATATGGTAAGTAGCATTTTATTATATTTTGCATCATTAAGAAAAGAAAGATGTCACATGTTGCACCCGTCACCCGTACGCTGGTTAGTGGACCCGACCACGCACATCCAATGGTCTTCTAATGATTCAGCGAAGTTTGCCTCGTCTATCAACCCCATTTATACATCGACCATTTATATAGCATTCTAAAACATACATAAGCTTTGCGATAATTTTCTTTCGACCTAAACAACTGCCGCTGTTATTCATTTCTTCAAAAAGGTTGCATTTTTTATTTTATTTTTGGGGAGTGCTTTTTTAAATCATTTATTGTGTTCAATTCCGAAATTATTATAAAGTTATTCTTCCCCCATGTAAGTCAGTCACTGTCAGTGCTGTGTATAGCTTTTTTTAACAAAGAATGTATTGTGTTATTTGTATAATTGTGTCTACGACATGTCAATTACTTGTATATTGTTTTCAATGCGAAAGCATTAACTGTCCCATGGAGCGCAGCCGGCGTTGTCTGTACCTGCGAAAAACAGGCACCTAAATTCCGGCTAAGCAAAACAGCACCTCGAATCCGGCTGCGCAACACGAGCAATAAATTCCCATTGGTTGCAACGCATCCTCGTTCCAAGGAACGCCAGCCCAAAGAGAAGCCCTATTCGTGGCATACCTGGACAAACATCACTCATAAGGGCCCTCACTCACCCTTACTCACCCTCATCTTCACCGGTGAGGTGAGGGTGCGCGCTAAATTCCCGCTATTTTTTTCTCTGCACTTCTGTATCACGTGTTTTACGCTCTGCTTTCCAGACATGTAACCCCGCCTTACTTGTTGGCATCGAGGCAGTATCACCAGGAATGTCAGTCTTGACGGTGGAGTGATGAATAACAAAGAGTTACAAGAGACAAAAAAATTCAATGCAGAATAAACTGATATTGGTGCTATGACAGGAGCATCAGCTGCAACAGGAAGAGAACAATTTTAAATTTGGACTAGGCGCTTTCTCGCTGCCAAATCAACTAAATTGTCTCTAAAAGTCCACTATGAATGGGGACTACATGGAGCAAAAGCACCCTCAAGAAAGTTTCTGAAATTCGTCTCTGCGGCTCCATGGGTTCAATGTGGTACTGGGGAATGGGGGCAGCTGCTCCTGAAGAACGCACACTACAGTGGCCTCTCCAGGACCTCCAAGTTTGTGTCAGACACATTGCACAAGCCGATGGATTAATTAGCATGCATGGCAGGTCAAACTTGTAAAATCCATAACTCACTCGTGCATTCTTAGCTGCAGTATGCATCTGAGGTCGGATCCCAGCACATCTGTCTCATCAGAGAACTCGATGTTGAATCCCTTGCATTTTGTACAATTTATTCAGTCTCCATGAGCACCATATCAGTTACATCATTAGGAGATGTAAGGGCTTTAGACTATTTTCTGAAATGTAAAAGGGATTGTACAGTCCCCGGCAATATGAAAGACCCACTGGGAGCGCGTGGCCGAGGCCGTGGCTGGCGGGGGCGCTGCGAGCGCTCCGGGCAATTCCATTCAGCTTCGAGGGAGTACGCTAACATGGGAGCTCAGCTAAAGCGCAGCGCGCTTAACAGATTTGTCAGTTTGTGCTGAACCCCAAGTGAGCGTCCTCCCCTCGAAGCAGAATGGAATTGCCGGAGCGGTCGCAGCGCCCCCGCCAGCCATCGCCTCGGCCACGCGCTCCCAGTGGGTCCTGTATTGCCGGGGACTACCTTTCAGTTAAGCTAACTGTGCATTCATGAAGTGTTAAGAAAACATTGTGATGGTGTATGGTGCGTGTTAATGTCATTCATCCCCTTTTCCACTCTGATCTATTTTGTTATGTACTCAGCAAATGTTCTACTTGCAGTGCATACACCTGCCGTGGCCTTTTACTTGGCTGGCGGCTTTTGTGAAATAAATAAAATGGTGACTCTCTTGTTCTTTCCTGTTCCCTTTAACGTCATCGGTGCTTGTGCATTTTCATGAAAATTTTAATCTCCAATTCGCTCGCTTCGCGTTGTTCTCTGAATGAGATTTGAATATATATATATATATATATATATATATATATATATATATATATATATATATATATATATATATATATATATATATATATATATATATATATATATATATATATATATATATATATATGTATATATATGGGGTGTTTCACGAAAGGTGGACAAATTCGATATTGCGAAAACTACGCGTCGCAACAAACAAAAAAGCTTCGTGTCGTTTTGGTCCTGGGCTAGGGGCCTAATTAGGAAAATTATAAAAAATCAAGATAATTAAGTTGTTAATTATTTTTGCGTAAATAACTTCTTTATTATTGGGTTTAAGGGTATGGTTTCAACTAGAAAATTGCTCAGCATCGTCGAAAAACACTAAATCAACAAATTGCAGAACGATAGAACACACGCGAAGCATTTTACGGCTTTCTGAAAAACCGTACAAATTCTACGGGTTTTTTAAGTTTCGGCTTGTTCTCGGAGCGCATCTCCGCCCCGGCAGCACCGCGCCCCGTGGAGAGATAGTGCATCCAACCTCTGCTGCGCTGTCATCGCGCGACGCAGCTGAGGCTGGTTGCACGATCTCTCCACGGGGTGGGGTGCTGCCCCACGCTCGGATGACTCTTGCGGCACCAGAGTAGCCCGTACCGGAAGGTCTGCGGTGGCCCAAATGTTTAAAGAATGCACACAATACAGACGCACCGAGAAACATAGCAATTTGTATCATGTACTATCAGTCAGCTTAAAAGTGCTGGCTTAGCGTCAACCGCTTCAACGCTTCCCCGATAAAAAAAATCAAAACCAAATGTCTCTTGCTCTCTATGCGTCATGCTTTTAGGTTTTTAGCACCCGTAGGCCAAACAGTCCCAAAATCTTGCGAAAAAACATATATTAAAAATAAGTAGTGAATCATCTGAAATCGTGGAAAATTTAAGTGTCATCTGGTTGTTTGATATGATGATTAAAGGGCAACTCCGGTCCATACTTTCGATTTTGGGATTATGACTGTTTTTAGTGCAGTCAGCGTCCCTGAATTGCAAGGTGTAATTTTTTCTCGTTATTGTGCGTAGTTTTAAAGATATCGACGCCTCAAAGTTTTGTTTGGGGCGCGGCCAACAAAACCGAAACTAGCCGCTCGAGGCCCCGGCAACACTGGAAATCAGCCGCTATGTGAACGTGACGTCAGGATCGTTCTCGTTCAACGAGTACGCAGGCCGAGCGGCACCTACCTCTGTTGCGCTAGCCGTCTAAAGATAGGAGGTAAGCTGATTTTGTTTTAATTCTGTATACGTGGTAGTTATCCAGCATATGTAGCAAGAGTTAGTGCGTATACCCAAAAGCTAGCGACTGGAAAACCCGTGAACTCGTACGGTGCCGTACTCGGCGGCCGCCGCCGTGCGTGCGCTATGCCGTACTCGTCGCTTGTATACCCAAAAGCTAGCGACTGGAAAACGAGTGAACTCGTTCGGTGCCGTACTCGGCGGCTGTCGCCGTGTGTGCGGTCTTCCGTACTCGTCGCTAGGCCTAAATTGTCATCGGGGCTCCGTGGATGGAGCGGCGTTGCTCTACGCCGCGCTGCCAGTGACGTACAGTACTGGGGCCCTCTCGCTTTCGCGCTGCAGGTCAGTCCCAGACACGAAGCTTTGAGGCTCTCCGGCGCGGGCCGCGGCGCCCGAACACACGTGTGCTGGGCTGTACATGTCTGTTTTTTCGTTCTTTTTTCCTCGGGCGCGTAAAAGCCGAAGTCCAAAGTCCACTCGTCGAACAGCGTTCACCCACACCTTCTCCAATTTCCGGTCCGTTGGAAACTTGTGAAAAAGCACCTCCGGGTTGCGCAGCGGGTTGTTTGAGCAGCCCACAGCGCTACAAGTTGTACTCGGCATCTTTCGAGGAACAGCTGGGCAGTCTTGGGCGCACCGAGTTGCTCGCTAAAACGAGTCTTGGAGTCCTCACAAGCAAATAAACAAAAGGCTATACCGAAGCTACACGGGCTACAGATAAAAGCAACGGCTAAACACGCCAATCACAAGCCGAAGTAGCGGTGGTAGCGGCTCAAAGAAGCGCACTCCGCGCAACGCCCGGACCGGAGGAAAAAAAGAGAACGATACTGACGTCACGGCCCAATGTTGCTTTAGCGATCGGCAACCCGCTGGCCGCCCGCTAAGGAGCAGCGGCTCGCGGCGGGTCGCATTTTTATTATCGGCATTAGTTGAGAATGCGGCGTCCCACGGACGTAATATTTTGGCTGGGGTCGTATTTTGTGTCACTACAGCGATACCAGTAATTTATTTCATTTTGAGTTTTGGCCGGAGTCGCCCATTAAAAATGACCTGCGTTACTGAAGCCGAAGGGCGGGCAGACACGCACGAGTCACTGACCGATAATGCAATTTGGTAGAGACGATTGGGACGATTATCCAAAGCTCCTTCGGGAGTCACGGTTGGACGAACAAATCTAGAGTGGCTTCAGAACGGTCGGATACGAATGCGGGCTCTAAATGGGGTCATTGTCACACTTTTATCACGGGAAAAGTCCACACGACCGGCATCACGTAGCTTCAGCTGACCGAGACATCGGGACTCTTGGGAACATCCAGAGGCTCCATCGCAAACCGGAAGTTCGAGGTGGAGTAAGAAGGTTGTTTTGGAGGAGGAGGAAGAAAAAGGCGCGACTTTTTCCAGACAGATACTGAGGTTTAGGGCTGGGGACCAGTCAAATTGCTTGGACAGCTTCATCTATCATCCGCCACCATGTTTCTTCATGGTGAAGTAAGTTATTATTATTAATTTTTATGCGATCAAATCATTTTACAGAAATGTGTTTGCTCCTTTCAAGAACAGTTATACACTCTACCACATTTCTTCCGGTCAAATTCAAGATATTTGTATGTGTGTGTGTGTGTGCGCGTGCACGTGTGCGTGTGCGTGTGCGTGTCCGTGTCCGTGTGCTTGTGTGTGTGTGTGGGGGGGGGGGTCTCACGGCTCTTCAAACTGCAATCAGTCCCGAGGCAACGACTTGTAATTGTTTCACTGTTTTCACTGTGATTTAACGCTACAAGTAGAATTACATTTGTTGGTGTATATCTGTGTGTACGTTCCAATGTGCACCCAATAATATATTGCAAGCAAATGACATTATAAACATTTTAACAGAAAACAAATCATATGGGTCTGCGCCCATAAGCCCATCCAGGCTTTGTCCAGTCCCGCAAATCGGATTTCCTTATGTTCGCCCCGTCACCAATAAATTATTTTATTCTATTATTAAATTATTATTATTATTATTTAATATTATTTTTATTGTTGTTAATATTATTATTATTAAAACCAAAGTATTGATATATTCTCGGAAAACTCAAAATGTCGGTTTTCCTAATCGAATTGAGAGGGCCTTATTGACTCATGTAATCGAAATTAGAGACCTCAGTGTTGTGTTTGATACGGACTTAAGGTTTGATGCTCACGTGGGCAAAATGGTTGGAGCATCGTTACGAGTGCTTGGCCTTATGTGTCGCCTGACTGGAGAATTCAACAATCCCCGCACGTTTTTAACCCTTTACGGATAACTGTGCCGCTCACAGCTGGACTAGGGGTCGGTGCTGTGGAACAGAATCTGTAAAACCAATTCACTGAGAATTGAACGGGTGCAGCACAAATTCATCTCAATTTTGAAGTATCGCTATTTGGCATGAGTTGAGCAAACTTTTTGGATCATGAAGCCCTTTTGGAGCGTGTTGGATTTCCTGACCTACATTGACGTAGAAAAAATGCGGGTTTGGTATTCTTGTTTAAAACCCTTCACAGCTTAATTGATACCCCAGCCTCTTATCTGAAGTGAATATTATGATTCCTAGTGTACCTACAAGACTCAATTAACCTTTTTATACACCTAGAGAATTTAGCAATTTGTGTCCAAGTCCGAGGTTATTGGATTGTTACAACGGTTGCGCTCAAAAACTGGAAATGTCAGTTTCCATCATTAAAAAATTAAGAAAATACAATGGCTTTAGACATCGGATAATGGTACATCCGCTGCACCGCAAACAATCGCACTAAGGAATGTCAGTTGCCATCATTACAAAATTAAGAAAATACAATATGTAGCCAAACACGAGTGTTCTCAATTGAAATGAATTTACCCGCTGCATTTGAACACACTAATACACAGTATAGTCTCGGCAGCGAAGCCGACCTGCGGAAACTTTTTTTGGTCGTTCTAAGAACGTGGGTGCGGTTTCGATCATTTCTAGAGAAGAAACAACAAAAAAGGGGGAAATCGCATCAAGACAATTGAAAGTACATATCTGCAATAATAAAAAAATTGACCGAAATAAAAAATAGCCTTTTTCGATAAAGTGGGTTCAAAATATCGATCAATTTCATTTTCGACGATATTTCAAATTTTATATAAAAAATTCCGTAAAAATAAATAAACTAAACTTACGCCCGTCGATAGCCCATGTATAGGGCTACACCCGCATAGTGTTTGGTAATCGACAAATATAATAACTCATGAGTTACAAGGCTCTGAAGATGTCACCGGATTGTCACGTGGGAGCGATTTCGATCACTTCTAGAGAAGATACAACAAAAAAGGGGAAATAGCATCAAGCCAATTGAAAGTTCATATGATCGGCAGCAATAATAAAAAATAAACAAAATAAAAAATGGCTTTTTTGATAAACTGGGTTTTAAATATCGGTTAATTTCATTTTGACGATAATTCAAATTTTATATAAAAACTTCAGTGAAAATAAAATAAACAAAACTTATACCCGTCGATAGCCCATGTATAGGGCTACACCCGCATAGTATTTGGTAAGCGACAAATATAATAACTCGTGAGTTACAAGGCTCTGAAGATGTCACCGGATTGTCAAAGAGACGATGTTTGTTATTTTTACCTCAATAGACAAAACTACAAAAGTTTTTTTCCTTTGAACTAAAAAATAGTCGAAATAACATACAAGATCACAAAAAATTACAGCTAGTTTTGTATGCTTTTCGTATTTATACCAGCGCACAGAACTGGGTAGAAAAATCTTGGAGTAAAAATCAGATTTTCACCCTGCTCCACTCAATATTTTTTTGTGAAGCAAAATATTTTTTTTTAAAGTTTTGAAAAGCGGTTTTGTTTTTTTCAAAAATGGGGCAACTACATATATTTTTTTTTAAAATCGAAAGACCCATTCCGACAAGCGTGTTCGATTTCAAATGAAACCACCCTTCTAATTTTGTGTCGCTGATTTTGATGTTTCTGTGTTTTTGAGCGCAGCTCTTAGGCGCCCGTTTCCAGCTTGAGCGGCGTCGCCGTCGCCCTCGCCATCGCAGTAACCGTAAGGTCACGTAACCCCTGAGGTCACTTGACACCCCGTGAGTCACGTGGCCCCCGAGGTCACGTGACACCCCTGAGGTCACGTCACCCCCGTGATGTCACGGGGATCACATGACTGGCGTGACGGTACGGGGGATCACGTGACTTTATGGGGTCACCGGACCTCAGGAGGGTGTCACGTGACCTCATGGGGGCCACGTGCCCCCGTGTCGGAGTAGCAGGCAGGATGACGAGATGAGGAGGAGGGACGAGGGGTATACCCTCCCCTCAGAACCTTTCCCTCCTCCTTCTCAAGAGCTATGCTCTAATTCGGAGTTACAGGGAGTTGTAAACGGCTTTCATTTTTTGTCTGGTTATTATTTCCATGTTTTATCTTGGAATGTGAGTCTGTTCCTTGTTTTTAAGTGTTTAAACGTCCGGCGTACCAGCACCAAGACCAAATGGTTGTCCCTGGACACCCCAAAAATCGATTGACTATTATCATTATTATTATTATTTCTGTCCCACAAGCCCTTGATGGATTGTGGGAGAATGGCCTATAGCCTGCTATAGGCCACCCTCTGGAAACGTATCTGAATTCCTCTCTGACCTGGGCGACTGTTTGCAAACTATGCCTAATAATGCGTCCCTTTGTCTTGTAGGGGATTTCAACATTGATCTATTGAAGCCTTCGAGAGCACTGGTTTGCGAGTATCTAACTCTTTTGGCAGATCACGGCGTAGAGCCTGCGATTCAGGCCCCCACAAGGGAAGAACTCCTCGGAGTCAAAATTGCAATATCATCTATTGATCATACCAATTTACGATCTTCAATGTCAACAACAAAGAGAGCAGTCATTTCATACAAATTATCGGACCACTATTTTATAGGATGTCAGTTGGAATTCTCAGGAGATGCATTGGTGACAGCTATCAACAATAAGCACCGCGTTGAGATTGTTTATCACCATAGTCTCGACAACTTTATTTCTACTTATGACTGGCTTACATTTTCAACATTCCGTGTCACGCCCTGACATTTATTTTACTTTTGTGCAACTGTTTAGACAGTTTACTGAAGCGTCAAAAAAGATTATTGTTGTAAAACAAAGAAAAGACAACATACGCTGGATAAACCAAGACATATTGTCTGTTATAAAACTCAAAGAAAAAGCCTGGAAGCGATGCCGCCGGTCTCCGCATAATTCCATCCTTAAAGCAGAATTCAGAACTATCCGGAGCAGAGTCAGTGCGTTAATTCGCTCAGCTAAGCGGCTGTACTTTCAAAAGCAGTTCTCAGATTCTAGACGCAACTCGGCTAAAACGTGGTCGATAATCAATGAGTTACGTGGTGTTACATCTCCTCACATTCAACATTTTGACGGTGCCTTTGGGCTTAATTCACTGGCTACGGCAAATACCTTCAACAATATTTTTGCCTCCTTCTCGGGCAGTGCCCGGCTATCGGCCACAGCGGCCTTTTCTAGTCCCTCCCTGAACTCAGCTTCCGCGTTGCGTTTTGTCCTGAAATGACATCGCAGGACCTCGAGTCAATAATCTTAGGGCTCAAGCCAAATAAATTACCGGGTTATGATGGAATATGTCTTAGCGACCTCCGTAGAAATTTCAGGTACTTAAAAGATACTCTTCTACTTATGCTCAACACAATGATCGAGACAGGTTCCATTCCCATCGAATTGAAAACTGCTATTGTTATACCTCTTTTTAAAGGAGGTCAGCGTGGCCAGGTTGAATACTATCGGCCAATTTTTATTCTACCATGTATTGCTAAAATAATGGAAACATTTATTTACATCACTATGTCTTCTTTTGTAGAGAAGTGCAACATATTATCTCCCAACCAATACGGTTTCGTGCCTGGTCGTGGGACTCAACCCCTTCTCGAAGCGTTATCTGATGAGGTAAACTTGGGCTTTGAGAACAACCTGCTTATTTGTGCTTGCTTTCTTGATGTAAGAAAGGCGTTCGACACAGTGAGTCACTCTATTTTATTGCAAAATCTTTCAGCTGTTGGTTTCCAGGGTCTTTTTTGTCCTTACTGACTAATTTCCTGCAAGATCGTTCCCAGCTGGTTTCAATCAAAGGCACACACAGCGTCAAAGTCTCTTTAAAATCTGGTGTCCCACAGGGCTCGGTACTTTCGCCTTTACTCTTCAATATCTATGTAAATGATTTGTCTACCTCTGTTTCGAATTGCTCCCTTCATCAATACGCGGACGACACTTTTTTGTTAACAAGTCATCTTACTTATTCAATTGCTATGGAAATGCTCCAGGAATGTTCTTTAGGACTAATGAACTGGTTCGCCCATAATCTTATCGATATCAATGTCTCAAAAACTAAATAAGTATGTTTTCACAATCCCCTTAAGTTAGTTGACCTAAATACTGATCTTTTCCTCCACGCGTCGCACTGTGTCAACTGCCAGTGCACTCCCATCGCTTTCCCAGACACTGTGAAGTATTTAGGAATTATTTTTGATTCTGATCTTTCTTGGAATTCACACCTCACAAGACTGTGTTCTAAGTTAAGGAGAGTTTCTTGCTTAATGTACAACATCAAGGCTTTTCTACCACTTAATCTCAGGAAACTCATAGTTCACTCGTTAGCAGATGGTTCCCTCCGCTACATATTCCCCATTTTTGGAAATTGCTCTGTGTTGTAACTTCGCCTCGGTGGCCGTCGACCGGGATCCAGACAACAGACAGCCGGCTTCGATCGCACCCGCGTTCCAACTGGCGCGGGGCGTTTATTTGTCGAGACAAAGAAGAAAAAGACAGAACACGCGACGCCCTCCTAGCGGAGGTAATTCATTCAGTCACTACACTCTGGATTATGGCAGGCAAAAATCAACAATATTTTAAAAGAAATGCTGCTTAAAGTTTACTACAGGCCTACCACTTCCTCTTAGGATATGTTTCAAATATTATCTATGCCCAACTTTCAATCTCTGTTTGTGGAAACGGTAGTCCTTGGTCACTACTGGAATACTGGCTACAAAACACCTCGCCCGAATATCCGACAACTGCGAACGGTTCCACGATTTGTTATCACCAAATGTTACACTTGTTATGGCAAGAATCTGCGGTCCTTCTACGTTCCTCGGATCTTTAATTCTTTACCTGCTAATCTCCCTGATTTCCCTCCCAGAAAAAAGGCTTAGAAAATCGCTTCGCCTTCCCCTGTCCCCCGATGAGTTGATCTAAAAATGTATAACATTTTTGTGTGTGTTTTTTTCTGCGTTTTGTATTTTTTTCTTAAACGCCCTTATTTGATTTCATTTGACAGTTTTCTTTTAGTCGCCGCTAGTAGTGTCACTGGGTATGTGTCTTCTGATTGGTGCATTTTTCGTATAGTCCAAAGGTGATTGATTAAAATAATGCTCTTATTTGTGGTTACTATTAATGACACAAATAGGGTGCCGTCCTCAATGTGGTGTATTTGTGATATAACTCAATTTTGCTTGTGTCAAAATCTGCGCCATATTTGTTGATTCTGTTTTGTTTTCATGACTCATTTTGTGACTGTTCTCATGCACTGAGAATCTCAATCTTCACCTGGACGTACCCTGCATCGTGCAACTCTTCAATGAACGATTCTGTGATTTTTTTCTAGTGATATAACCTGACTTTCTTTTTTATTTTTATTGAATTTTATATTTTTTTGAGATTTGGAAGTCTAAGCTTCAACTGGAACTATTGCTTAATCTGGTTAAGTTCACAATTTTTTATGTTTTTCCTTTTTCTTTCTTCTTTTGTAATAATTATTTTGATATCTTTGCAACATCGGTTAAGTCACACAAGCCCTTGAAGGCTTTGACGAACCTGCGTTGTTTTGTGAATATGCTCCTCCATCACAAATAAATTATGAATTATGAATTATGAATTATGAATTATCACGGCTGTTTGGAACCAGTGCTGTTCGTGCTCTCTCCTATTTTATAGGAGGCAAAAATTCACACGAGGTGTAATCAAAAACTTCTGAGACAGATTCTGTAGCGTAATAACAAAGGGCTGCACAGTGATGCGTGCGCAGCAGTCGAAGTAAGGGACCTTCGTGCCTCGTTATGCCACATGGCGTCGCTCTGTGAACATTTGGAGCTGCGCTACACGAGTTTTGTGGACGTGCGCGGGCATAATAGTGATTTCACGTTTGACTAGAGGCCAGAGCGAGGGCGAGCATTATTTTCCATCAAACTTGAGAAATATAAAACAGAGGTCTTTCAAATGATTCAGCAGGATTGTGTCAAAGGAAGTGAATTTTGCGAAGTGTTTTAAGTTGCGCTCGCGCTTCAGGGACGGCAGAACATCGCTGGAGGACGAAGGACGGTAAGCGACCTTATCCGACCTCTTCTTGACTTCAGTGAGGTTCTGCCATTTTTGAGGTGCGACTGCCACTTAAAACACCTGGCCAACCTCACTGCTGTTTGACCTGAGCCTTCAAAATAATTGCAGATGTCTCTGTTTTAGATTTGCAGAGTTTGACGTAGAATTGGTGTTCGCCCTCGCCTTGGTTTACAGTCTATGTAGAGGTCGGCATGATGCTTGCACATGTGATCAAACAAAATCGTGTAGCGCAGGTCAAAATGTTCACAGTGCGACGCCCTTTGACATATTGACGCAGGGACGTCCATTCCTTCGACGGCTGTGCACTTATCACTGTGCTGCCTTCTCTTTTTACGCTACCAAATCAGCTTCGAAACTTTTTGATTACACCTCGTACGTTGCAACATGCGCAACAAGCACACTCACCGAAATCGTAATGAGCTGCCCGACGGACTTACACAGGATAGTCGGTGAAGTGAGCTTATTTACCTGCAATCTTTGCATCCTACGGAGTCCCCCTCTAGTACTAGCGGGACGGTGGCTGAGCTTGACGACGACTGGATAACCAACTCTGCTTCTGCTCTATCTGCCACTAATGTCTCTGTGCTCTCGACTGGCGTGTTCGACGCTTCTTCGTTGGTGACGCTTCGCGAGCTTCTTACCGATGCACTGAAGGAAATATATTTTCTAACCGACAAAATGGTAGCGGTGAAAAGGAGAACGCACGACTTCGTGCCGAGCGTTCGAGGCAGTGCATATATAGGAGGAGACGGCGCGGCATATTCGCAGATACTGGTGGTTCCAATCGGGACATATCGCTGGAGACGCTTTGGCATTCACAAAGCACAAAAACATCATCCGGAACGTGCGTATCTTGTAGTTTTCTAGCTTTATATTGCACAAAAACATTGGCGTCGAGCGTTGAATAAAAATTAAGTTGACGGGCACTCGAGAAACGTCAACTCGTCGCGGCAAAACAAACATGCATAACCTTCGCATGTTTTATTTCGTCCGCTTTTTTCGTTTTCGGGACCACTGATGACAGCCCTTACGATGTGCCGGTTTCTGCTCCAGTATTTACCCCCTGCCATATCAAGGGACGGTCGTGATTTCTTTATGTATCAGCAACGCAAGATGGCAGTGCGGAACATACCATTTCCTGATTAGACTCCCAGCCGTGGTTGGCAAATGGTCGCCTTCTACGGAAAGCTGCCAAACTCTTTCAATAAAAAAGGCTCTGGTGCGCAAGTGCAAAGTAAACGAAAACGAAGATTTTAAAAATGGGCGCGGTGGAGAAGTTGGGAGCACGATTGCCTATACCATCATGGTAGCCCACCACACGCAGCGCTTAACTGGATGCAACCGAAGTGCATCGAATCGATAGGTGACCTTTCAAGCGCAGCCAATTCTTCTAGCCTTCTTTTACCCAATAACGTCCAACTTTGATTTTATACTGTTCCGTCGCATCTATGCAAACCTAGCCATAATCAGGGAACCGCGAAATCTGAGCCCATGAGGCCGTTGAACTATAGCTAAAAGCTTAATTTTCATCCTTCTTGGAGGGACTTATTTGCGACGAATGCAATCAAATATAGACATTGCACCGCGGTATTCGTCTCAATCAGTGTTTCTACCTTTCGGTGTTTAATTAATATTTTACAATGATCAAATATCAGGTGAGATTAAGCCTACGAAATCCGCCAGTTCTCCCTTGACAACTAATATGGCCCTCAAGAAACAGAAAAAGAATGTATGCGATTCGGAGTTGGAGGGAAAAGATATCACTGTCGTCACGCTTCTTGTTTGGGACCTATCGACATCCGCCATTGTCTAGGTGGCGTGCGACTCTCTGCATGACAACATCGACTCCCGCCACATGTTTGTTTTATTGGGATGGTAACAAACCCACCACCCCACGTCAACACCAGCATCATGAAAGCATCAGGGCGCACCGTGTAAGCATCGGGATCCATGTCAGCTACGGCCATCTCTCGGCTCATATTTTCACAATGGCGCGGTTGCTAAATTGCCGCAACGCGGCTCGGCTCGTATCATGAAGCTAGAGTGCCTCAGTATTGCTGGCTGGGTGCATTTATCCAGAGCGGTAAAGTCCTTTGGATGGGCCAGTGCCGCGTTCTTCTGGCCGCGATCACCTATTGTTCTCCCCTCCAGAGCGGAGCCGGAAACACAAAGATACTTGACGAGAGCGTGACGTTGCTTGTTGTTCAAGTTATCCCGCGTCATTTCACAAGTAGTCATGTTTTAAAGAACTGCATAAACAGCTAAAAAACGAATGCATAGGGTGGGAGGCCAAATGGCGGCTCTGCTAGCAGACGAATAAGTTTTCCCCAGTCTGGCAGGGCCGACTAGCCCGACAACATGCTCCATAAATCTTTAGTGCTGCAGGTCCCCAGTCAAAAGTGATCAAACGTCATCCTCTAAATCTCTCTCAAAATATTTTCCTCTGAAAGGCAATAATGTTTCTTCGAAATGACGCGCAATACTATGAAAGTGGTCCGCACCTGTGGTGATTCCTTTGAGAACCACGGGTAGCTTAGTGAAGCTTATCAACCAGCTGACATCATCCCATGTTTGCGAAGGGTCGATCAGTCCCCTCTTCTTGAAAAGCGGCGAGTTGGGTACGGTGAACCCGCTATCCAAGATTCCTTGGAAGTTAGCGTATCTGGATTCAAAACAAACCGTAAAACACTTTGTGACTTTTTCAATATCTTCTTTTCGAGCGTTTTGATGTGAAACGTTCTTTCGCTCCGGATTTCGTGAAGCCGTGGCCTGTGACTTCACATGACGGCAGATGTCCTCACATGACTTACGCACAAATTCACTTTCCTGCTAAATTTAAAGGGGAAATTAGCGTCACGTGACCTACACACCAATACATTTTCTATATAGCGGGAAAATCGAAGTCACGGGACATGATGTCACGTGACCTACATGCCAGTCTAGTTTCTCCGCTGTTTTAGCGGGAAATGAACGTCATGTGACCTGACAGCTATGCCATAGCTGGACGTGACGTCATTCTCGGCCATGCCAATATTTTATGCGCTGCGAGCGTCCGTTTCGCCGTGTACGTTTCATACTTCCATCGTAAACCGGAGTTTCATACCGCAGAATTTGTGGTTCGAAGAAACCAGTAAGAAGAAATAACCGTCAGTACACAGCGATTGCGACGCTTGTAAGCTATGTATGCACCACTTAAACTTTCCCGCTAAATTTAGCGGGAATATCGACGTGACATCAATTCAGATTCCTAGTTAAATTAGCGGGAAATTGACGTCACTTGACTTTATGTCACTTGACCTAGCGCGATTTACTTTTTTATCCTCTAAATTTAGCGGGAAAATTAACGTCGCGTTACCTACACACTAATTCAGTTTCCCCGCTCAATTTAGCGGGAAAATGAGGTCCCGTGACCTGATATCACGTGACCTATATGCCAGAGTAGAGGCCACCAAGCACCTCGTCTAACCGGCATAGCTTGACGCCTACATTTTGTTTCAGGTATGCCACATAACTGTCTGGCAATTCGCATTTGTGTCTTTTTAGCCAAATAAAGTTTCACGGAATTAACGTTGACGTTTGGACAACTCTGTTGGCGACACGCTGTCTACAAAACTGAAGCGCTGCATGGTTAGCCTCCCTGACATGTTCGCCCTACTCTCTCATCCACAGGAAGTCTTCCTGTACTGAACGTTTTCTCTTATGCGAACCGCTAGTTTTGGCATACACCGATTATTTCTTGAAGGCCCCACTTAACGCACCTGAGTCCTTCCGGAATAGTGTAGCTCTTCTTTGCTCTGGGTATTTTGTTTCCACCCACCGGCATGTCTACAGTGAGCACGAGGGCTCGGTAGCCGGCACCTTCTGCGCGTCTCACGAGGTTTCTCACAAGGTCCCTGTCCTTGAACATCTGCAGTTGGGACCAGCGAAGACCCTCTGGTGCTGCTTGCTTCACATCCTCGATGCAAGTGCTGCTGTAGACACTCAGAATCATCACGGTCCCTTCAGCCTGGCTCGCTAAAAAGAAAAAACAAAACTTATTTGAAGATGTCAGAATCCCAACAAGGTCAACTGTGTTAAATTCCGAATGCCAGGTTTCTATGAACTAACCAGTACAGCCTTTTCCAAGGATAACTAAAACCGATTCAACGCTGCAGCTTTAGGCGGTTCCGCAAGGTTCGCTTTGGTCTAGCTTGGTCACCATGCTCCGGGTGAGAAAATAAATGCATCCTTGTTCTTTTGTGGCTCTAAACTTTAAGAACGTAGATGCAACGTGCGCTTATCATCGCCGCATAAACTGCGTTAGCGAATTAGTCTTCTACATTGTGCGCGAGTGTACGTAGAGACAACCCCATATCGAGAAAGAAAGTTTGGCGTGTAAGGAAACATAAGTTTTATTTTGTTAACAATTGCAAGACTAATCGTGTACCTTATTAGCACGAAATTATTTATGAGCAGGTACATTAGTAGTTTTAGAGCGCAGCTCTTAGGCGGCCGTTTCCGGCTTGAGCGGCGTCGCCGTCGTCGTCAGAGCAACCGCGGGTAACCCTCATAACCCTCGTGAGGGTTACGAGGGTTACTCTCACGAGGGTTACCCTCACGAGGATCACGAGCGTTACCCTCGCAACTCTCGTGATAGTAACCCTGGTAACCCTCGTAGCCCTGGTGAGGGTTACAAGAGTTACTCTCACGAGGGTTACGAGGTTACTCTCGCGAGGGTTACCCTCACGAGGATTATGAAGGTTACCCTCGTAACCCTCGTGAGAGTAACCCTGGTAACCCTTGTAACCCTCACGAGGGTTACGAGGGTTAGCTACCCACAAAGACTTACCCTCACGAAGGACCTCACGGTGGGGTTATGAGAGTTACCCTCACGAGGGTCACGAGGGTTATGAGAGTTACCCTCGTGAGGGTCACGAGAGTTACTCTCACGAGGGTCACGAGGGTTACCCTCACGACGGTCACGTGGGTTACCCTCGCGAGGGTTACCCTCACGAGGGTCATGAGGATTACCCCCTGAGGTCACGTGACCCCCCTGATGTCAAGTGACCCCCCTGAGGCCACGTTACCTCAGGGAGTCACCTATCCCTCAGTACCCTTCCATCCTATCCTCAGTACCCTTCCATCCTCCTCCTCAAAAGCTGCGCTCTAATCCGGCGTTACAGAGACTTGTAAACGGTTTTGATTTTTTGTTTCTGCTGTTGTTTGTCTGTAGGTATTTTACAAAATTCGGTAATCGTCAAAGCAGTCTAGATATTTCTTTTTCGAATAGTGTAATATACACTTTCAGAAATTCAGTATTATCTAGTGTCTGAAACACAAGCTTAAATTTGTGTATGCTAATGACGCTGATAATCTAATATCCCTATGAAAATGGGAGATGTACGAAAGTGACGATGTTCGCCGCTGCGCTATTCTTTCTATTTATTTCAGTTTTATGGTGACAAAAAACTACCATTCTGTACGTATCGCTTATTAAAATATTCAAAAGTGTTTGCTATACTTTATTGTCAGTAGTTTTCAGGGGAATCGCCGAAGGCGACAATGCCGAGAATTTACGTGACCTGAAATGCGTAGCTTAAAGGAGAATATATGTTTCGTCACGCTGGCAGTGAACTAACGTCTGAAATGTACAAGCTCATCATGAGTGCCTGTCTTCAACTTCATTCTTCATCGACCAGAGCAAGATCGATATTATAATGCTCAGTTAATATGCACTCAGGTGATGATAGTTATAGACATTGCCAGGCTGCCTTTTAAAAAGGGTCTATAATACGTTTATTGTATATCATTCTTAAGAGTCTCTTTCCTGCTATGTTCACGCATACATATTCAGGCATGATAATATGTATTATCATAGCCTCCTATATACTGACAAAGCCTGGCAGATCGCCACGAGAAGCGGCCGCCGAAATGGAAAAAAGTAGAGCGGCAGACAACGAATGAGAGGAGAGCCACGTGACTTGCGCCCCGCTGCGGCGAGACGCCGAAACACACTTCTCCCGAGCGAGCAAGTGTGCTTGGGGTCCTCGCCGCCGCAAAAGCTGTGCGCCGACGTCCAGGTTCCCCGAGAAATGGCTCTTTGATTCTCTGTAATCCTGATCCTCGCACTCTAAATCTCCGACCGGGCATTCTATGGCTCCGTCGTCGAACTGCCAGGCGTTTTGAGTATAGAGGAGGCTATGGTAGTATTAGTAGACCGTTTTCAAAAGCCCGCTACCACTGCGGGCGCGCGCTTCAGAGAATGCATCCAGAGCCGTATATAGTAGAGAGTTTGGCCATTCGTTGGGAAGTATAGGAGACAAATGAGGAGGCGCCATTGGCCGAAAGCGGGCTGGGCGTGTCCCAGGGCGTCTTCAGAAATTCGAATGTGACCAACCAGAAGCCGGAAATAATACCCTGGCGGTGGTCGCGAGAAACAAACCTGATAACTGCATTGGAGTAACTCTTAATGACTGAAAATATGGTACACGTGATGTTTCAATCACGCTCATCCAAAATGATGGTGGAAGAGTGCGACTAGCGGAACGATCGACATAATTCGTACGCCAAGCGCTGAGGGGCAGGAATCTGCCGTCCGAGTGGTCACACTCTGTCCGAGCAAAACAGAGTTGAACGGCGCACACGTGCACCCTATTTTCAACCACAAAGAGTTACTACACTTCACTCTTACGTGCTTATTAAAACCATTTACGAACATAGACTTTTGATCAGAGCTGTTTCTTGCTACCACCGCTAGGGGATTCTTTTCGGCTTCTGGTTGGTCAAGAGAGCATGCCAAGCCCTCTTTCCGAGTCTGACGCACGCCCTGGCTCTGCCCGCACCTCCCATTGACCAAACTCTCTACATATACGGCTCTGAATGCATCGAAATGACATCGCGAGCTTTTGCTAAAAGTAGTGTGGCCTGGAAACACGACCTAATTAAACTCTCTCATATAAAATCTTTGTCCGCTAAATTTAGTGGAAACACTCCCAAGAAAATTTAACAGCTTCTGGTTATTCGTAACGAGAATAACAATCAAAAGAAAGAGCGGAAAACAGGCTTGGATTACTGAAGGTTCGCGAACTCCACCAGCTAAATTTACCCTTCTAGCGGAGACATCAGACACCAGTTTAGCGTTTACTAACACGCCATAATGTTGAGAGAGAAAACAAACGCAAAAAAAACGTTGCGCTTTACTAGAGGCCTTCAATACACATGCAGATTTCCTTAGTAATTATATATCAGCCTTGACCAACTAGCTCAGCTAGAGCCTGTTACATATATATCAGTTGTTTTGACCGCTCAATTACTTTCAATGCTTTTCGAACGGCACCCAACTTGTCGTGATTTGCTCGAACGTGGGCCGTCGTCAAATCATTTTATGCCATTTTGCCCTCAAACGCTTCTTCAGAGCTTTGCATCATCACCCTCGGGCGGCACTCGATGCCACAAAGAAGGATTCACTCCATATAACCGAATACAGAGACACGCTTTGTAGGCTAGGTATCTATCTAAAAAAAATTCGGGGAAAATCAGAAACCTTAATACATCCTCCAAACAAAAAAAACATGAAAGCCAAAGAACCATTATCGTCGATTAGATTTTCACTCATTAATCCACTGAACACTCCTGGATACAAAAAGTGGCGCTAACGTTCCCTTCACAAGGCCCTTCCTCTCTCCAACGGCAGAAAACATTCTCTCCCTCCTTTTCCCTCGTGACAGATGATGTCATTTTTAAGCGTGGCTGTGCTACACCAAGATAACCAGGCCCTCGTGCTGAGTCACCAAAGTCACCTAGGGAGGCCACGTCAGCGTTCGACAAAGGCTCGTCTCGAATCATTGACAACACGAATATCAGTAGAACACTCACGCAACACTCGCCTCTTTCCCTCCCTGCGCGCTCAGCGATCGTGTTTGCGCAATAAAGTTTGGTTCTGGCGGGCAGCGCCATCATACGCGGAATTTTCGAAACTCTGAGACGATCCGCCGCCTCAATCACTGGACCCGATCTCGAGCTCGAACGTCCAGGCGCCCTATCCTTCGGTAGCTTGGCCATCTTAATGTCGCCATTTTTGACCACCAGCCGCGCTGACTTGCAGCCGACCAATGCGCATCGTTTGAGGTAACGCGTTACTAGTAACGGCGTTACCGGCAACGCGCTACTTTTTCCGGTAGCGGTGTAACGTAATCGTTACAACTGCAGAAGAGTAACGGGTAACGTACTTGCGTTACTTATTTCGAGTAGTGTGTCACGTAGTTATGTTCACTCAAGTTACATCTTGTTCTCACATACCTAAAAAAAAAGTATCTCTTCAATTGTTTCGATAGCTTCAGGTGCCAAGCCATATAAATGATTTGCGTTTTTTTTGCGTATTTCTTTGCGTTTTTTGTGAGTATTTAGGTGTAACCCTGGAATAGATAAGGTAATTTTGTTCAGTTTCTTGATGGACATAATGCTTCTTGATATATGGCTCTTATCCATACCTGTAACGTCAAACGAGCACTACTCGTTAATTAATAATTTAAACAAAGTAACGCAAAAGTAGCGTGCGTTCCTTTTTAACGGAGACGGTAACACGTTCCTTTTATGTTGAAGTAACGTGGGTCGGTAACGCGTTCGTTTTATTCGCAAGTAACGTGTGACATATTTTGTTACTTTTTTCGGTAACGCCTACAACACTGGCTTTGCCGGGAGGGGAAAGACATATTTTTGGGTGAGGGTGATGCAAGGAGGAAAACCGAGTACAATGGATCGCGTTACTTATAATATGGAGCAAGGGTGGCCAAACTGCGACTCGCGAGCCGCATGCGTCTCTTTGCGGATTCAAGTGCGGCTCGCGGTTCCCTGGTAAGCGTGCCCTCTTCCCCTCCTGTGCCGCAAGACGAAAAAAGTTCTAGAACTAAAAAAGCAAAATCACAACCTTGGCAGTGTTGCACTACACAACGTACTGGAGTGATTTTAGACACATAAATATGTCCAGCAACCCTGTTTCTATGTCGAAAGAGAAAGAATTTCGAACCATATACGCATAACTGGCGTCAGGGCAGATGCTGAGTAGCGAACCATGCAATCATTTTTGTTAGCGGTTGTAGAAACATTCTACCGCCTGGTGTTTTTTTGTTTTTAGTAGACAATTATACATGTCCCCTTCGGAAAGAACTGTTCCCTCCATACCACTTCTTCTCAAAAGTAGCCTCGCCCTCCTTCCTTTTTTTTTTTATATGGCTCTCATACTTTTGCAAGTTTTGCCTGCGGTTCTAACCTCGTGTCACTCTGGCCACCCCTGGTATAAAGGGTCTTTAGGCACGCTTACCTCTGACGGTGGCAGCTTCTCCGTCTGTGTGCGCCCATTTCTGAGGGCCGTCGGCGAGATCCCGATCGGCATGGACACCATCTGGTCACCCAAAAGAGTTACCTCCAGTTGCCGCTGCGCCACGTTCCGAAGCACTCTTGGCCGGAGACGCAGCCTGCGTTTGAAAAACATGAAATATCCTGTAGGGTTTCTTCGGAATTCGCAAACAATCCGCGGTATCACACCCCGGGTTATCAGACGAACCTAACATATTGACCTTCTCTCAAGTATTTGTGCGACTGACCAATCATACTCCATGGCAAGGCACGTGTACACAATCTGTTTTGTTATCATAGCAACACCTGGAATTTATTTTGCTATATTATTCTGTGCCATGTGGACAACTTCTTAATGTACAAGCTAAGGTATGGATTACACCTTCCTGCTACAGTTACCACATACCAATACTCTCCATATTACATAGCGCGGTTCTACATGAAAGTGAGGCAATGAATGAACAAACTTTCTTACGTACCCCGAGATGACCACAATTTCTGCTAAATAATGTTAGACGTTCGCTTAATATATGTTGAGTTATGTGCATTGCTGCATTTTGAAATTCAAGGTTGGTGATATTTTTTTAATTCTAAATATAGGGTGCACGTATTTCTGGCTAAAACCCGAAGCTGTTTTATTTCTATCTAAAAAGTAAAACGTTTTGAACACTTGCTGATATCACCTCGGCAGGGAAGCCCTTACCCTTTAGCCTTCCCCCTCTTTTTGTAAACCTCAAAACAAATTGGAAAGATGGTAAAAAAGTAATTATTATTATGTGTTTTTATGCGTGGTTTGGTTCCTTTGATTCAATTAAAATGAGAACAACGTGAACTGAATATAATTTTTTTAATATTTAATCTGTCTCTGGGCGGTCACAGCACCTCTAAAATATGAACCCCAATAACGTTCATAGGAAAACCTTCTGTCATCTTGTTACCGGACTCCCCATAGTTAAATATAAAAATATCAACGAAATGACCTAAATCATGCAGCCCCATATATCTTGCATTAATAGACTGGAGTCAATTCTGCACACCTACTCCTTGCATAATGAAAGCCAAAACGGTAATATACGTATGTTCTGCTGTGTACGCCAAATGATATCAATCAATGTTAGTACTTTCTCCTTGCAATGCCGAATATGATTTCCAGTGCCTTCACACAAAAAACGTGTTACACAACTACGGCTGTAAAAAGGCTGTTCCGCAGATTTGCATTCATCGCTAGTACAATATCAGCCAACTTTGAGAAGCGTACCCTGATAAATCGTACGATAGGATGCTGTTGCCTGAAACATCCTTCATTTTAGAAGGATGTAAGAAGAACCTCTGAAGGCTGCTACAATAAAATAAGGCGAACACCCTCCTTGAAGGGTGTTTGACGCACTAACATCCGATTCAAACACCTGAAATAAGGTTGGTTTAGAAACTATGCTGAATAATTATTGCATGCAACAATGCATTTCACATGAACATAAATTCCTCTAACGCTTAGATATAGTACTATACTTTACGTGGAATACCGAAGAGTACAAAGCAACGCACTAGTAACCTTGGCAAACGCAGAGACGTCATCTGCCAATGACTGCATTTCAATCGTTGAGTAAATAAGGCGGTGGTGCAGTGAACAGGATCGTGATTACCCTCTCATAAGTGGTTTACCGCGTTTATATTTTCTGGTAGCATGCATGCGATAACTGCATATGGCGCGCGTTGCATGTGTACGTGTTGCTTGTAATAGCCACCTAAAGGATGATGCTTAGATAGTCAAAGAATTTAGAGTGTTCACCGGCATAGGTGCAGCTGGGACAATCTTGCTTAAGTCTTTAAGTATTAACATTGTCTTGGGTGTGGGTAGTGCTAGTATGTAATCACACTTTTCTCATGTACGTTGTCACTTTTAATTCCATTTCTCATAATTGTAATGTTTACCATTGTTCAACAAAAATAAGCAATTGGTTATTCTTGATTCTTTCTTTTGATTCGAGAAACCCCTCTAGCACCCATACGGCTTTTTTGCGGGGCGAACAACACTGAAAAAAAAACACTATTCTACAAATTTGCAAGGCAAAGCATCAATTCCTTTGAGGCGTTCCATATTTGTCGACTATTTTACAAACAAACAAAATTTGTTTTTTGCACTGTACTTTTTAGGTTTTACATATTAGGGGCCGAGTAGAAAGAAGGTTTGCCCATTCCTTCATTCACCGTCTTTCATGCCTAAAAATACAAATTGTACCCGAAGCGTACCTTGAATATGCCCTCGGGTTCTCCTTGAGCGTCTGCTCCTGCTCCGCTCCACAGTTGTAATAAAGCCTGGCGTCCTTGCCCATGTTGTAGCATCCAGTACGTTCGATGTCGTCCACCGTTACCACGATGTCATCAGTACCAGCAGCCGTACGTATTCATTGCCACTAAAGTTGATGCTCGGCTTTAACAAAACCATTCGATAGAAAAGTTTTAAGAAATTATTTGAGCGCAAAGTAAGTAGAAGTAGTTCGTTGAAAAAACATCAAATGTATCATATAGGAGGCTATACACTGGGGGAAATTGAACATCTGTTGACGTATTGTAAGCGAATCGTTAGTCCTATTGTCAGCTGGCTATTGTACACAGCTGAGCCATCCGGTTCGAATGTACGCATGGAACGATGCAGAATAAAAATGCTGAAGGGCCCCTGATCACTTATTTGTATTTAGAAGAGGGGGGGGGGTGTGGAGAGTTGCATTAAAGCCAGAGTAAGTTAGTACATTCTTTTCGTGATGTATTTTTTATTTGACCTGGTGATTTATTAGTAATTTGGGAGCAGCAGTTTTAGGATTAAATATGACTTGCGTCGTATGCCCCATTTATGTTTTTCGAGTGTTAGGTACTTGACCGTTCCTAGACTTGAACAAAGGCAGTTCAAACGCACGTTCCTTTTCATCAGCCTAATGTTCCATGTAAGGTACCTTCAATAATATTTTATGTCAACAAGTTTTCTTAACTTGTCCGCGCAATGAGACGGAGGCTTTTTACTCGTCTTCAACATGTTCCTCATAATACGCGGGTGGTTTTTGGCGTGAAACGTTCTTTAGATCTTCAAGGGGGAGGAGAGGGGGGGGGGGAGGGGGAGAATGCAGATTTACTGCAGGTAAAAAAATCAACCAGGAAGATCGACGCTGATCCGCTGGTGGAAAGGGCACATGATCAACGCCGATCGGCTGATTCCGGTGGGTATGGGAGGTTCTGGAAAACCGCCAGGATTTGACACCCGGCTAGCGCAAGTATCTTGATTCCAGGAACTGCTATCAAGGTTATATTCCACGTGTAAGGTTTCCTGACGAAGAGCGCCGTGAGCCTAGGCGCCGGGCTCTGTGGAGAAAAGATAACTTTTTTTTGTTAACCCTGGCTGGGTGGCACAAGCTAGCGCCAGTTATAAAGTGTACAGCCGTTGTCATCTATCCATCCATTCATCATTTTACTTGATGCTTCTCACTCCTCCTGTTCATAACAGTAAAGGATCCCGTTTTCAAGCTGCAATTAGTTGTCTTATTTTTAAACCCCCTGCTTCCCCTTCCCCTGCTGGCATGGGAGAGCCATCACTTTGATGGCTCTCCAATGGATCTCCGATACATTGATGGTTGAAAACCCCTGCTCTAGTTATTTCTTCACATGTGTAACCCCTTCGCAGATGCAATCAGTTATTTTGACTTGGCACACGGTTTTTGAATGCCCTTTCGAAGAAGGTTTCCGCCTGCGTTCCCAGACATTTCATCACTAGTTCAGCAAGATCGTCAGTCGTCACAAATATTCTTCCCTGACCCGCCTCTCCACAAACATTTGTTCTTCCCTCCCGAAGCTTTGTGCAACTTCCTTCAAACACATTACACGTCCGTGACGAATGGCGATTTCGCTGACGCATGACGGAATGATTGAGAACCCCAGCGGCAAATTATTTTAGGAAAAGCATCCAAAATGGTGAACCACAATATAATAACTTCCTTAATGCGTGCGATAATTATTTGAAAAAAATATCTACCGACACGCATAATAATAATAATTATAATTATATTGTGTGTATGTATACACGTACGAAGGTGTTTTTAGTGTACGCAGCGGCAGTCTTAGGAACATTCATATGTACCATCGACTCCTTAAAAGAAATATTACAGGAAAATTTAACGGTGGTTTGACTGGAGTTTACACGGAGCAGGAATATTCCAAGCCAAATCGGGGTGAATATTGCCTAAATGTGTAGCATATTTACTTCCTGAACCAGAATGTACTAGCGAGGCAACAAAAAGTTCTCAATAATTCAAGCATTTGTGATAAACTCACATATGCATCTGTTTATTTTTTGTTACCATCAACGCTTTCGCCTTATTAATGATGCACAATATACGTACAGCGAAAACGGATGAAATAATTCTAGATAATATTAGGAAGAACTAGAGCGCGACAAAAAGTTGGTTAAAAACGCCAATATATGGAACATCGATGGTAATTTTGAACTTCTGAATGCGTGTTAAGGGGCAAGTTTGGAAGATTTGATTCGCATAAAGTGTAAGAGTATTTCGCAAAAATCGTCTCGGAATATTAATATTAATCGCTGAAGTCAGATCAGGACAATCTCTGTCGTGTCGTCTAGCATTCAAGGTAAACAACTACAGTGTTCTAAGAGTTTTTTTTTATATTCAAAGTAAACTCTGCGACTGAGATGGCTATCATAATATATCTGTAAAAAGTGCTTCTAGACTTTTCAATCATCTCTCGGTGCGTTCGCCTAAAATACGACAGAGAAAAACTACAACTTTTACCTAATTAATAAAAAGGATTACCGCATTGTGCAGGCTGACATGCAAAACTCATGTGTAAGTGTGCTTGCTAAAATGAGGCCGGGGTGGGGATCTTTATTGGATCCTAAATTTCGCTTCCAAACAGCACCAACACAAGGAAACTATCTTGTTGCCGCATTATGCGCACATTTTGCTTTCCAATACTTTTAACTTGGTATTTTTTTTTGCATGCTAGAAACGGGCATTTGAGCGTGCGCCGAAGCCAGCCCTGCTATTCACCTCATAATACTAGTGTACACGACTACAACTACATGGGCGAGCGCGTGAGCAAGCACAAAACAATAAAATAGACGTACGACTGCATAAAAAGCAACAGGCGAACAAATTCCCCTTACTACACGTTTCCACGGGCAACTCATACACCTGCGTAAAAGTCATGCGCTACTTTTACCTCATGTTTGCGACCGTCTGCCGGGGATTGCGATCAAAACAAAGTAATCAAACTTTTCAGTGAGATGTTGTACAGACATCAGTTTTAGAGCGCACCTCTTAGGCGCCCGTTTCAGCGTATAGCGGAGTCGTCGTCAGCGTAACCTCTTTAAACTTAGCGTTAAAACTGACGTCACATGACCTCAACACCAATTCAGTTTCCCCGCTAAATTTAGCAGGGAATTAAATTGCTGTTGAGGGCACGTGACGTCAATTTTTCCGCTAAATCTAGCGGAGAAACTGAATTTGTTCATGCGAGACACGAAACAAAGTCGCGCAATACGTTTTTCCCGCCAAATTTCGCGCGGGAACTGAATTGGCATGGCGTCACGTGTCGTCAATTTTCCAGCTATGATTCAGCAGGAACGTATGGGAGAGTAGGTAGAAGTGTGACTGGCAGTCGAATGAGCTGAAGCGGCGCTGAGTTCGGTTCATGGCGTGCATGTAGGAATGATACAGCGTGTGCTCCGAGCAAATGAGCCGAGGACAAAGAGAAGCGACGTGGTTCATCTGCGTTCTCACTGGCGTGCATCTGCTCCAGGCGCGCGGGTGTTGCGCGCCTGAGAACATCATCTTTATTTCTACTGCTGAGTGCTCAGCGCATGTCACACTCCGCATCTGTGGTCACTACAGATATGCCCCTTGTAGGGATTTATGTCGGATTTGATAAATCCTGCCAGTGAACCTGCTCATGTTGCGGAGACTTGGCAGGCTGGTGTTTCTTCAAGATGTGCCGGCTTGAGACGGTTAAGGGCTACCGTATCTTCCTTGCCGTTGATGCGAAGTACAAACGTGTTGGTTCTTCGCTCAATCACAGGAAACGGTCCTTGGTAGTGAGGACGCAATGGCTTCCTTTGATGGTCTTGGCGTACAAAGACGTGGGTGGCGGTTTTGAGGTCTCCGGTGACGTAAGGAGATTTGCTTCTTCCTATTCGAGTCGGAATGGGTTGAACATTGTTGAACAGTTCTCGGAGAGTTTCGGCATAACGTTCGGACCGGTAGCATGATGTGTCGGCCTCGAAGAAGTCCGACGGCAGCCTATGTTGAGTGCCATAAACAAGCTCGGCGGTGGAGCATCCCAAATCCTCCTTGAGAGCCGTGCAAATTCCAAGGAGCACGAGGGGCACTTGAAGAATCCAATCGTTCGGGTTTCCGTAAGCCATCAAGGCCGATTTTAGATGACGGTGAAAGCGTTCCACGAGGCCATTGGACTGTGGATGGTACGCTGTAGTACGTAGCCTTGTTGTGCCGAGGCTGTTCGTCAGCTCTTTGAAGAGCGACGACTCGAATTGCCGTCCGCGATCCGTGACGATCTCAGAAGGGCAACCAAATCTGGACACCCATGTTGAGATGAAGGCGGCAGCGACAGTGGAGGCAGTGATATCTGGTAATGGCGTCGCCTGTGGCCATCTGGTAAACCTGTCAACGCAGGTAAGAAGGCAGCGATGTCCCTGCGATGGTGAGAGAGGTCCGACCAGATCCAAATGCACCTTGTCGAACCTTGCATCGGGTTGAATAAAGGTCTTGATTGGGGGCACAGGGTACCGATGCACTTTCGCCTGTTGAAAGGGGACACAGGAGCGGGTCCAGGCCCGGATGTCTGACTTGATGCGAGGCCAAACGTATCGACTCGTCATTAGTTTTTGTGTTGTACGAACACCCGGGTGTGAAAGGCTGTGGATGGCGTCGAAAAACTTCCGACGCAGAGGTGTTGCCTGCTGACTGCGATGTCAAGGCGGCAGCGGTAGCAATAGATGGAGAAGCAACCTCCATGACCGCGTCGGCCAAACCGGCAAGTCCGGCAAGGTTGAGGGGCGCGGCTGCTGCAAGGACCATCTGGACGTTTTGTGGGAGTCGCTGAAGGAACAGCTCTCGAAGGAGAACGTCATCGATGGCGTTGGCACGTTCTCCGAGAAGCTGAGTCATTCGACGTAGTAACTGAGTTGGGCGCCGATCCCCAAGTTCCTCCGCCGAGGGTAGCTGCTGCCAACGGGTACGTTCCGAGGCTTCAGTTCTTTGCAACAGGGCCGCCTTTAGTTGATCGTAGGGATTCGTGGCAGACGGGGAGGATAGCACGTCGTACACTTCGTCGGCTGCGGTTGGTGAAAGAGCTGACACGACGTGGTGGTACTTCCGCTCTTGGCTTGTGATGTGCGCCAGATGGAACTGCGACTCCACTTGGAGGAACCATACTCGCGAGTTGCGGTCCCAGTACGGCGGGCGCCGAACCGCAACAGCCGCTACTGGAGCTGGGGTCGAGTCCGTTGGTTCTCCCTGACTCATTCTTGGAGACTTGTCCGGGTCACCACTTGTGGGGAAGGAATAATGAGCGTGTGCTCCGAAGAAATGAGCCGAGACAAAGAGAAGCGACTGGTTCGTGCGTTCTACTGGTGTGCATCTGTCTCCAGGCGCGCGGGTGTTGCGCGCCCGAGAACATCGTCTTTTATTTATTTTATGCTGAGTGCTCAGCGTATGTCACGCTCCGCATCTGTGGTCACTACAGGAGCATACGCAGGAGGAAGAGGGCAGTGTACGGAGGAGGGTAGGGTATGGAGAAGGAGGAGGGGAGTGGAGGGGGAGAGGAGGAGGAGGGAGAAGAGGAGGGGATGAAAAATTGGGGAGAGGAGAAGGAAAGGAGTAGGGGGACGAGAAGAGAAGGAGGGGTGGATACGAAGAAGGAGGGGCATAGCCTCCCTCCCTCCCTCCCTCCCTCCCCTTCTCCTCCTCCAGAGCTGCGTTCTAATTTCGCACTACAGAGATTTGTAAACGTCTTTCCTTTTTTTCTGACAGTAGCTTCCAATCAAAAGTGAAATATACAAGAGACAGATATCATAATTTTTGAAGCGTGTAATTACTTTAACTGAGGTCAAGCCATCCTGTAAGTGCAGTGGTCTCAAACTTATTCGATCGTTTGGGCCAGACAGCCCACACTAGAAAGGCCAAGGGCCACCGTTAGACGGTGGCCCTTGGCCTTTCCACTGTACGGGCGAAAATCGTTCACTGTACGAGCGAAAATCGGTTTCCAAAGACTCTGGCTCATTACCCTTGACTACGTCAGCCCGCAATCCCATGATCTTTTAGAGGAATAGACTAGATGGTGTGACGAACTTCACTTTCTTGGCGAAGTAACTGGACCACGGTTCTACGGGAAACAAATGTCAGTAAGCGTACAACGGACGATACTTCACGCATTTGCAGTTGCAAGTAGCACGGCGTACGGAGCAGTAGCACATCTCCGCACAACACCCGCATTAGGTGACACCTATTGAATATTGATCCTTTATAAATCACGCGTAGCCCCACTGAAGCCTGTCACTTTGGCAAGCCAACAGCTCTTAGCTTGTCTGGTGGCTGCGAGGACCTATCGTCACATCAAGTCTCATTTGAAAGACACGCTGACAGAGACACATTTCTTGGCGGATTCTATGATTATGTTGTACTGGATCATTGGAGACGCAAATTGATGGAAACAGTTTGTCCAAAACAAAGTGCGAGAGATCCAAGTTACAACGAACGTGAACTGGGAACACTGTCCTGACAAAGGTGACCCAGCCAATCTTATTACGAGGGATATATCAGCAAAGCAGTTTGTTTCAAGACGGCTATGGTGGGAAGGACCCACAAGAATCACGACGTATGAGACAGTGGGGCCCCTGCAACGTGTCAAGAGAGAAGTTCCATTCTTCCGGTTACTGCGTGTATGAAAGCAACGGTCTAAAACTATTGCGTAGAACTGTCTCGGTTTAAGAAACCCGCGACTCGAAGATAAAATTCGACTATAAGAGAAGATAATGCAACTATAACGAAATTGATTCCACATGGGTTTTACTGTACTCACACGGTAATATGAGTACGTTCTCCTGCGGGGTAGGCCACGTCCCCAGTGAATTTTTAATGGGTATAATTGTGTTTAAATCTTTTCTAGATTGTTAATACTGATGTCAATATAACTGACAATGACACGAGCATTTATGTCGATATTCTTAACAACATATGAAATGGACGACATAAAATTGGTTATGTCCAGGCATTGGCAATCCGGTTTGCACATGAAACGTCTATTGACGAATTTATTAAACGATATGTATAATATATTACGTTTATTTTGGAAGAACACGGAGACACACGCTTTGCTCACACATTCACTGGTAGTACCTCTCCAAACCTTGTCGGCTTGAATAAGTGGTCGTGGTGCACCACCATTTCAGGACACAGTTGGTCGACGGATGAGCAACCTGCGACAAAATATCATGTTGTACTTGGTACAAAGTCTCAAATACCTTCTGCAAGAAAACAAAAGATGTCTGAATGTTCAAAACCCTGACGCTTAGACAAAACATGCACGAGTGACAGGTGTGGTGTAAGCTGAAGAAAAGAAAAATACTATACGTACACGTAAACCCGCATTGATCATGATAATTGCTTCCCACACTTACTTGAAAGTGGAACTTGGTAACCTTAGCATTTCAATCTAGATGAAACACGAATATTTTGAGCTCTACCTAATTTTCTATTAGCCAATGCGCTGTTTGGAAACAAGCCCACAGAAGGTGTGGGCAACGCGCGTTCGCAGAAACCGAATTCGGGAGGAGTGAAGCGTCTGCGCATGCGCAGTACCGTCAGCAGTGCCACCTCACTGTCGTTGCGTCAATGATTTAGGTCGGTCCATACATTTTATTCCTAGCCTTTAACTGCGCCCGTTGTATGCGCCTGTACGGTAATTTTGAATTAATATTGGTCTAAATGCCCGGTTTCAAGTGTATCTCTTACGGAACGGCAGCCGCAACCTATAAGACATTCATTAAAGTTTGTTTTGGCACGAAGTAAAAAGGTTTAGGTAGAAAAACCGTACCGACATGAATGATTATCGTATACCTGACCTCAAATCATTAGCCTGTGAGCCTGTCAGCATAGGTTTCTTCATTTCTCCCGTTTATCGTCGTAATCAGTTCTGCTCAAGTCGAATATGTGGCTTAGCGTTATATTGTCGATAATAAAAACGAGCAGAAAATAAAAGATAAAACTAAAGATGACCGTTTAATGAGATAAACGTTTCCACACCAACTTAAAAAAAACAAAAAACATAAACGTATTGGAGATCAGTGGGCGATTTTGCGAAGTAATTCCCGTTTCCGTTGCTTTCATACACGCAGTAAGTTCCGGAATGTTCCAAGCCAGAACTAACGATGACAGCCAAGGAGTAGGAAATGACCAGAAGAGTACCAGATTATATTTAAAGCAGCCGTGTTGGGCAGGGTTCGGACCCTGGTTCTCTATCGGAGCTACGTCCAGTGGCAACTCCGCCACGCACGCGGCATTACATCCCCATCTAAGAAACAGCGGCCCGCTGCATATCAGAAGACAGACAAAAATGAAAGTCATGCACCCCATAACGAAAGTGCTTGACGTTCTTATACTCGTTACGATAACAGTTCCGTCGAGCGCTTTATTGTGCTCATCATTTTCTTGAGAAGTTGGTGATTGTTGTTTTTTGCTGTCATAGTCGCCTTCGTTGTCGCTGTTGTTCACCTTGTTCGGCCGTCTTCATAGTTTGTCACCGTCGTCGTCGGCCAACATTGTCGATCGCCGTCGCAGGCGTCATCGTTGTTCGACTTCGCTTGTCACAGCTCGCCATCCTTTAACATGACTCATCGCTGTCGTTGGTCATCGTCGGTCGTACTTGTCGTCTTAATCCATTTGCATTCGTAGTCCTCGCAAAGCGTGTTGGTCGCCTTCTTTATATGAGTTTTGAGTGTGGGTAAACCCAGCACGTCCTCCAACAAGATGTTACGGATTAAATATGGTAGACGAATGTAGAACGTAAAATGAACGCTTAATGCACTCTCTTTATAACTGACGTGATGCTCCCTAAACATAAATCATCTAGGCCATTCTTACTTAGCTGAATACTTCTTAGTCAGTCTTAACAAGCAACTACATTTTAATAATTTTTTTGTCAAAAACGTCGAAAGTTTTTAGCTTAAAGTTTAAGCCAAAACATTCGAGGTTTTTGACAAAAAAAATGTGTGTGTATTCCACACAAATTTGGTGTATGTTTGTATGGTTTGTATGGTTTGTGTGTATGTCCAGTACCTAGGTTGTAGTAGCTTGTGCGCCATATTAAAGTGTACGAGTGTAATGAAAGAAAAATTTGGATCGACTAGATGGGATTTGTTGCGCAACACAGAATAGTACCTCAGTCAATGCGAGGAGAAAGCGACGACTCCCTATACCGAAATCTATGCAAAAACACGATAATCCCTGAGGCCTATTGACGTGCGCTCGTCACGTCCCCCTTTTTTTCTGTGTTGCCTCCTCTTCAACTGGAACTCTATAGTCACTGCTGGATTAAGAGACACAGTGTTTCGCGAGTCTTGGACATCTTATTATGGCTCTATTGCCAATGCGGTTGCTACATTTCTCGATTAAGAGCGCCGAAGTACGAGCACTCGCGAAGCCAAAATGGTTAACATAATGGACCACGCTAGTAGTTTTTTAAGCTGTGAAATATGAGCTGGATATCATAGTGTTAAGTTTCTGTTTGCGACATAGCCTTTCAACCCAATCCCAGTTCCGCGTGAGAAAAAACAGAAGGCATGAAGGAAATAGCTTACCCATGGTGCCAGCGATCGATCCACCTCCTCTCGCAGAATCGAGAGCACCTTCCTCACGCCGGCTTCACCCTGAGCACGAAAACAAATTTTGATTATGCTTGCATTATGATTTTTGTCCATCCGAAGCGCAAGTTCGTCTGATTCTTGAGCAGAGGGTTGCGGTGACGTCAGAACGCCGATCTCTGATTGGCTTCGATTGGGAGGATTGTGGATAGACCTCAAGGCAGCTAGCATAGAAGTCTACGCGCTATCCTTTCAATCAGAAGTCAATCAGAGCTCGGCGTTGTGCACGTCAATGCAACCCCTGAGGAAGACGCAGACCAACTTCCGCTTTGCCTTATCAACTGCGAACATGGAGTCATAAGCGATCCCTCACCCTATCGCGTGCGCGCACGCCGTGCAGCCTGAACGCAAGTGCAACCTCTTGCTAACTTTTAACCACATGGGCTTGTTTGTGCAGCAGAGACTGGCCGGGACAGATGTTCTTGCAGTTATAAATAGGGTGACACCAAGAAGTCTAGCGCCGTAAAACAGGCGAAAAAAAAAATATCGGCCCTACACACATAAATTTCAAACTTTCATGAGAATGTGCATATACGTGACGCATTTGACCTGCAGCATAGTCCGAAGTTCTGTCATCTTAGGTTTTCAGCCATCTCTTAGTGGGTCACCGCAGCGCACAGTAAAGCGCACGTATTTTGCATACAAATATGCCCTGACACCGAAACGTACACTTTGAAGAATTTGCCAAGTTACTACTACATTCACATTTTATACAGCTATTTTTGTGCCAATCTTTTGGATGACCTGTTATACCGCAGCTTCCTCAGTCGAACAAAACTTTTTGATGTCTTGCCACTACGCATATTATCTATGTTAATCGAAGGGTAGCAGTTTGTTCTTGGTAATAAAAACAAATTAGTTATGACTGTATAAATAAATATAAGCCCTGCTCAATGTCATGCCAATAGATGTAGTCTATAAAATGTGTTTTGCATCAGTAGAAAACATATCTCGGAGGTACTACACCGCAAGTCTATCGAGAAACAACTGAAATGAACAGAATCTAAAACACAACAAATTACAAGATCTTGTCATTCGAGATACCAAATGAACTTATACACGAACTCAACTCTCCCTATGTCACGCCGCGGTGGCGGCCCGTCGGACGCCCTTCCGGTCTGGGGCGGTGGGCAGAAGTCGCCGTGCGAGACATATGCATTTTCTGTGATCTTTTCGGAAGAAACCAGACAGAAAACCTGCCTTCTCGTCAAAATGCTGCGACAGGGGCTGTACCAAAGAGTCTGGAAATGGTTGAAGATCAGTTTTTGCGTGTTTCTGCCCCTCCGTTCGTCCGAGAACGTGGGTAGTAGCCGTGAAAAGGGGAAACCAGCCGCTGTCGAACTACGATTGCTAGTGCAGGCAACACTTTGTGGCCGCCAGATGTATTTGCTTTGTTCCAACGCGGACGAGAGAAAACCGCCAAGTTGCCCGGACCACACATGGGTTCAGTGCGTCTTCAAATCAACAAGGCCGCCTGATCGTTCAGACTTTCGTCTGCTCTTTCAAACTTGTCTGCTCTTCTCGTTCAAACAAAGGCGGCCCGTAGACCAAACTTTGACCCGGTGATTGCAATAGAAGTAATTGCAGGACTCAAAAGACTAAAGTAGGCTCGGTGTAAACAGTAGATACAAGATGTTGATCGTTGGTACCGAGTGGCCATCACCGACTTGTTACGCTTGGTCTGTTCCCGCTTCCGATTTTCAGTATCGACGTCGATCATCGCCGCTACCTTCTACACTTTTGCAGCACGAGCGACGTCGCGAAACGAAAATAGCTAGAAGAATCTCGATCATGGTTTTGACGTCCATTCTGCGGCGTTCATGCGAATGAATCGCCGCACGTCAAATTATTTATGCAGAGTTTACCGGCGTAACGAGCCTTGATAATTTCGCTCAGGCGATTAAAGTGGTAAGACATTGCTATGAGGACGTAGAATCGACAATTACAACGCGAAAAAGTATGCAGACTCACACAGACGCCGACAACGTGACATTCCAATGGTTTGTTGACGCGGGACGCAATGCTTCTTGCCCACACTCCATTGCGCATGCGTTCGAACTGTCGTCTGCTCTTTCAAACTTGTCTGCTTTTTGTCGTCAGCTCGTTCAAACAGTAGCGGCCCGTAAACCAAACGTTGACCGGTAATTGCGATAAGAACTAAGTGCGGGCCTCAAAACACTTTTGAAGGTTGGTTGGAGTAAGTAGGCTAAAGTGTAAGCAGTAGATACAAGATGATGTTGATTATTAATTGTTACCAGTGGCCTTCAACGACTTGTAATGCCCGATTCTACTTGCGGTTTCAGTATCGACGTCCAACATTTCAGCTGGTCCACGCTTTTGCAGCCCGAGCGACGTCGCGACTGAAAATAGCGAGCGGAATTTCATCGTGGGAGTCAGGACTTTAGCGCCCATTCTGCGGCGTCCACGTGAAATGAGATCGCCGCACGTCGCATCATTCACGCAAAGTTTTGCCTCGTTAATTTTGCTGAAGCCGCTGAAGTAGTCGGACATTGTTGAGGAGGACGTAGAATCAACAATTCCAACGCGAAAAACAGCACGGGGACTCCCACCGACGCCGACAACAACGCAATTCAATGGTTTGTTTATGGGCGACGGTGAGCTGCTTGCCCACCGTCCACCGCGCATGCACGGCGTCGGTGGCGTCCACTAGGGGCGTTCCGGTTTGTTTGTAAACATTCGTTGGTGTGTAATGTGCGGGGTACATTTGGTTTTTTCTCAAAATTATTTTCTCTTTGATTCCTGAGTCAAAGTCACAAACTGCGGTGGATTCATTCTCGTCTAGGCATTTTACGATCCCTTCCAGTGTTCTGCTGATGACACCAATAAACAAGCAAAACTAAAAGCAGCTGTTTCATGTTATGATAATCTAAAATTATATAACAAAGCGTTCAAATTATTCTTGCTAATTATTTATTTATACGATTAGAACAAAACGATTTTTATAGTAACAAATGCGTCCATTTCGATAAATGGAAGATTTATGAGACGATGATTGTTTTTGTGAATTTAGCATTCACATGTGAAAGTAATATTTAGGTGCGCACTAAATGTTTACATTAAATTGAATATACAAATGGTCCTGCACCAAAGAGCCAAAGAATATAAGGAGATTAGCGGTTTTGAAATGTCCGAAGAGGGCTGAAGCCCAAGGTTTCGCAATATCACCGTCTTGAAGTTGGCGGCCTTAAATGGTTTATTTCGTCGCCAGTTGAAAACACGCTCGATCTCGAAACATACCCGGACAAGGCGCGGGTGCCCAAATTTAATATGACAAACGAATGCCTGAAGACCATCGAAACATGTCCACTTCGAGACAAGCTTTCTTAGAGACGGATCATTTTAGAGGTTTTTCCATAGCAGTAGCTTATAATCAAAAGCCCTACATTGTGTATTTCGTCACCACCTAAAAACTCGGCTGATGATCTCAAAACGTTCCTGGATGAGGTGCGGGTGCCCGAATTTGAAATGATGAATGAATGCATGAAAACAATCGTACTATGTCCACCTCGAGACAAATGTACTCAAAGATGGCTCCCTCTAGAGGATTTTTCGTAGCAGTAGCTTACGGTTAAGGGGCTTCAATTTTGGATTTGGTCCGCGAGACCTCTGAATGCAGTAGCAAAAGTTTCGCTTTTAAATTCGCCATATGTAAAACCAAAACATAATTGCCGTGTCTCTATTCACCGCTCTTGGCGGAGGTGGGCCCCGTGAGTGTCACGTCACTGCTCCAAACAAACCATCGCTTGGTGAGTTGTTATGGACGAATACATGGGACTAGATTTCGCTCCGAAAGAACGAACGGTCGAAAATCGGACGTGGAATCTGAACGTCAAAAAAGAATCGATATACAGAAGCCTAGACTTCACACTTACCACGACAAAAGTTTACGGAAAATCGTCTCTTTCTGAAATATTTGCTACTGCAACTTCCGTGTCTTGAGACGTCTCGAGGTGCCTGCTGCAGACGAAAAACGCATGACGAACGAGCAACGGCATGACTGAAGTATGCCGTCTGCAACAGTTTGAATCCTTTGCATAATAATGCAGTTTCGGTCTCGCATTTCTTGGGAACAATGGCAGGTCTAAGAAAAGCTCATCAGGCTTATAAGAACGAATTGTATTTGCGTGCGATACGCGGGTACTGTCTGGCGAAAATCATCGCGCGTATGGACATATGCTAAAAGACAGCGAAGAGAAGCATCTGTTTAGGACAAATCAAAACAGCGTCAGGCCCTTTTTTGATTTTGCAGTTGACTTGTATTGTAATGAAGGATGTAATTATTTTGACTCATATGAACGATTCGGGACCCCAAACTTCGTTCTTGAGGCTCGCATATGAGTGTTCTCGTACCTGCCTGTACGCGTCACACCGAGAAATCAAATATCCTGCTGATATTAAAGTTTTTAGTATGACCTCAAATAGCGAAGGAGCTGGATAATAAGATCGGTAAGTTGTACATATATTTAAATATATATCTGTTACGAAGAGTTCGTTTGATCACACAAGTGTGCACCGAAAGCAATATTGTGCCGTCAGAACTCCTCGGAAACGTGTGCTAGCTCTGCACTTCGATGTTGATACACTTGACGTCGTCGTCGTACGTAATTCTGCTTCACGGTGTTTTTACCTTCTCAAACATTGCAGGAGCGAGCTCCAGGATCAATCGTTCGCGCACTCGCGTCCCTCGAGCTTCGATCGAAGCTGTGCACGAGCACTTTACGCTTCCGAAATCCCTCAGAAAGTGAACCCCGAAAGTAGGCGGATCTCACCAGCCAGTTTAACTACGCCAACCCTGCCACAGTGCATTGAGGAAACTTTAGTTGTTTTTTTGCGCGTACGGCCACATCGCTGGAGCACTGCGCGTGTAGAGCACGAGACGGCACGAGCCTTCTTGTGCACTGCCGTCTGCCTCCTGTGAACTAAGGTAATGGCGGCGTCACGCATGCGCCGAATGCTTAGTGAGATCGGTCTATTGAAGTTTCGTCGCTCGTTCCCAACTTAATTTTATGCAGCCGCGTACTCACCCAGAAAGAACCACTGAACCCGCGAAGCCATTGTGTCGTCTGCTAGCAAGGCAAAACTGGTCGTGAAACTTTAATACGGGTTTCTATCATCGCTTTATAGTACTGAGACTAGAACAAGTTTTCATGATTGGATGTCGGAGAAGACAGAATGCATATAAAAATATTTACTTCTTTATCAGACAATTTCTGACCTTACGTCGAAGCCCCATACATTTGTCCGTAACAACGGCCCTGGAAACGGTCTGTTTGGAGAGCAGCGCATAGTTGCGACATCATCTGTTACGGAGCCAGTTGATACCACGAGGGCACCACAGTATTTGGTACCCCAGTAGACTTCGGATAATGTTTTTTATTTGTTCTTCAGCAACGCACTGCGATCGGGAAAAGAATATGTTCCTTCGAAAAATGATCTCTAATTCTTCTGTAAGAACCTGTGTTCATTGTAGAAAGTAGTAGAGCTAACGTAAGGATGCAAAACAAGAAGAAGCAAAAAATAATAAAACCGGAAGCGCGCAGCTGTAGCGCAGGTGTTTGCCAATTTAAAACCTCTCTATGTTTTAAAGTAGCACAAGGTGCGTCGATGAGCCAGGCACGTGTAACGTGCAGCCCTTACGAAGATCATGGCGGCACAGCGCAGCACTGAGCTATTGAGCTGGATTTCAGACGCGTTGTTCTTCCCAGAATCGGCACGCGGCACGTGTCTCGAGCATTTCCACAAAAATGAATGGCGCCACTTACGCTGATTCGCGGCAAGAAATGTGGGTATCGCCGCTTGGTGGAATTTTTTCTCAACCTAGAGTGAGGATACTTTAACTTCCTCTGCTGGTGAAAGCACGTGCAATGCCAAGCTTCTACGCACAATAAAAATTAAAGGAATAATAAAATTAATTTTCAACTTCATCGTCCTTAGCTTTAATCCTCAACTCAAAACCTAACTGAAAGCTCATATACTTGTGACCTGCTTGGACAACGAATGCGATGCCTGAAAACTTCCACCGTGCGTTTTAAGAACAAGGTGCAACTTGTCATTCGCGCAGGGATAAGTGCCGTCACGGCATTCACTGGGCCACGAACGCGAATCCAAATATTCGTCGACGGATTGCCTGTTGACGAGTGCATACGTCCGAGTGACGAAGTACTCGTGTCCAGTGTGTGAGCAGGGTTCGGCTGACGTGCTTGGGTACCACGGACGCATCACAGCGAAAATCCGGGGAGCTTTCAAATGAAAGGTAATAAGGAATAGTCCGCTATATTTTCACATTTTTCGTACTGAAAGGCAGGCTTTTAGCCTTGTACCTTCATGTACATTTTCTTTTGGTGCTTTAGACAATAGTATGCGTTTAGTGAAGTCTCAATGTATTGGTGTGTATATATATAGTAAACGTAAATGCGGGCTTCGTCCTAAAAACGATTAGGAGGCATTCGGCGTGTGTCTTACGTTGTACGCCAGCCCCAGAGGGCGGGACGACCGACGAACACGGCTTTGGCTCCGAGTGACAGCGCCTTGACCACGTCGGTTCCACGACGAACTCCGCCGTCCAGGTAGACCTCGACACGGCCACGGACTGCACTCACTATTTCGGGGAGGATTTCAATCTGGAAACACACCGCATACAGTAATAGTATTGACTACCTTTTCAACAAAAACTATATAGAAATATTTATTATCTCCTAATGCTAAACGTTCACTGAATACTTAATTTTTTTATGTAACGATGACGGTAATCAAATCTTGTTTTTTACATCCTCGCCTTCCCACGCTTGGCAGCACGATGTTGAATATTCTGCTCCGAAGTTGGACTCCACCTGTCATCGACTTGATTTGTTACCTCCCTAGAAATGCTTGTCGAACACTCTGAGTACAAACCTTTTCGAATCACCTGTCTTGCGCTAAGCAGGTCTGTGGGTCAGTGACGCTACAATGCAAAACGATTGCGTGAGACGCCAAGTTTGATGTTTGGGTTCTCGAGTCAGCGGTTATAAAAAATCAAAAAAGAAAAATTCAGAATGCGATATAATGTTGCAAAAAAAGAGAAAAAGAAAGGACGACTTGTGACCCAAGTTATATAGACTGCGTTCGTGGCACACTCATTATTTCATTTTTCTTTAAGTGAGACGTACATTGATATTGCGTCTCTATTGTCTAAAATGCGCGCTAACCTCTCGCGCGTTTTAACAACTCCGGTCCATACTTTCAATTTTGGGATTATGACTGTTTTTAGCGCAGTCGGCGTCCCTGAATTGTTCGTTGTTCGTAGTTTAAAAGTTATCGACGCCTCAAAGTTTTGTTTGGGGCGCGGTCTACAAAACCGAAACTAGCCGCTCGAGGCCCCGGCAACACTGGAAATCAGCCGCTATGTGAACGTGACGTCAGGATCGTTCTCGTTCAACAAGTACGCAGGCCAAGCGGCACATGCCTCTGTTGCGCTAGTCGTCTAAAGATAGGACTTAAGTTGATTTTGTTTTAATTCTGTGTACATAGTAGTTATCCAGCATATGTAGCAAGGGTAAGTGCGTATACCCAAAAGCTAGCGACTGGAAACCCCGTGAACTCGTACGGTGCCGTACTCGGCGACTGTCGCCGTGTTTGCGGTCTTCCCGTACTCGTCGCTAGGCCTAAATTGTCATCGGGGCTCCGTGGATGGAGCGGCGTTGCTCTACGCCGCGCTGCCAGTGACGTACAATACTGGGGGCCCTCTCGCTTTCGCGCTGCGGGTCAGCCCCAGACACCGAATCTTTGGGGCTCTCCGGCGCGGGCCGCGGCGCCCGAGCACACGTGCGCTGGGCTGCACACGTCTGTAGTTTTTGTTCTTTTTTCCTCGGGCGAGTAAAAGCCGAAGTCCAAAATCAAATCGTCGAACAGCGTTCACCCACACTTCTCCAACTTCCGCTCCGTTGGAAACTTGTGAAAAAGCACCTCCGTGTTGCGCAGCGGGTTGTTTGAGCAGCCCACAGCGCAACAAGTTGCACTCGCCATCTTTCGAGGAACAGCTGGGCAGTCTTGGGCGCACAGAGTTGCTCGCTAAAACGAGTCTTGGAGTCCTCACAAGGAAATAAACATAAGGCTATACCGAAGCTACACGGGCTACAGATAAAAGCAACGGCTAAACACGCCAATCACAAGCCGAAGTAGCGGTGGTAGCGGCTGAAAGAAGCGCACTCCGCGCAACGCCTGGACCGGAGGAAAAAAGAGAACGATACTGACGTCACGGCCCAATGTTGCTTTAGCGATCGGCAACCCGCTGGCCGCCCGCTAAGGAGCAGCGGTTCGCGGCGGGTCGAATTTTTATTATCGGCATTAGTTGAGAATGCGGCGTCCCACGGTCGTAATATTTTGGCTGGGGTCGTATTTTGTGTCACTACAGCGATACAAGCAATTTATCTCATTTTGAGTTTTGGCCGGAGTTGCCCTTTAAGCAAAACCGTAAACATGTTCGATATGAAAAACTCAAACAGGAGGGTTCAATCCACAATGCGAAAAGTAATAACGAAAGGGGACAGCTTCACCCCCCTCCTCATCTAGCACGATTTCTAAGAAATCCCTTCACTGATTCTCATGTTGACGATAAGGGTTGTTGTACAGTTATAATTGGCAATCTGAACGTCAGAGAACGTCCAAATGGCTCCTGGCACGGGCGATTCGACTGGACCGACCAATCTCTACATTTTAAAAGGGCGTAACCTTACGTTGCCTTTGCTGGAGACAATGGTTAACATAAAGAAGCCGTCCCAGTAGTACTACAAATTATACATCCACTCTGCTTCGGTACAAACCTATAACTGAGCGCCGTTTCTAACGAAGCTGTCTGCTTCTGGGAACAGAAGGAATTATTCTAGAAATGGCGTAAAACCTAGATCTCAGATTGGAGGGCTGATGTCATCCATAAGTTTACCTGCACGGCTGTCGCAGCTTTTTTGGAAAGTGTTTACAAATAACAATAAAAACACTTATTAGATGACTCACCGTTGCTGCAACTCCGTCCAGCAGCCAACCACCGTGGTTTGAGACAATTATCGCTGAAACTCCGTGGCTGATGGCTTTCTCCGCATCATCGGCTGGAGAAGATGGCAAAGGAGGTGTCATCAACGACCGCCATATTAGTGTAGCAAATGTGAACATCGTCCTACTGCACTCACACCACGTGTGATAAGTACTCCTTACCCAACGACAAATAATGTTGTTTTTTCACCATCAACATAATCACGTGGCACGTTATAGTGTGCTTCTCGACCACGTTTTTGCTCGTCTCTGATATGCTTTTAAATTGGTTCAACACATTATTAGACAAATGTAAACTACTGGTAAAAGAAATCTAAATTTACAATAATTTTGGTGGTGAAGTTGTTCACTTTTCACATTTCGTCTGAGAGACTGAGAGCCTCTACTGGCAACAGTGAAACTTCACGTCTCCATGTTGTAGTAAGAAAGCCCTAGGGCTTGTTTCCGACAAGTTACAAGAGTTTTGATTGTGTAAAATAAATGCAGCAAAAGCTTACGTTAAAAAATAATTTGTAACCATATTGTGGTTTTAGGCTCTCTGCTCGACTTGCAAGGTGTACAACATACGTCTGCAACACCTCAACGGAAAGGGCGGAACAAATTCATTGTTGTTTTTGGCACCGCCTTCTTTTGACGTTTTTTCAATTGCTATTTAAATTTAGATATAATAAAGAGAAAGCCGGAAAGAGTAATTGATAGGTATTCCGCAAATGTGTTCCGTTTGGTTATCTCAGATAATCACCGGAGCTTCCCTTCAAAAGGGTCGTGAAACAATGTTGGTTAAGATTGTTCCTTACTTTAGTCAAGCTTACTGGCACAAGTGATACCCAGATACACTCCAAACGCAACGCCACTGATCAAGAAGCTTCTTTGTCGCAGCGTAATTTCAGGGATTAAAGCGGAAGTTTTATTTCAGTGCTCCTTTGCATGACTTGAAGACAATGTTGCGGGGATCGTTGTTTGCGTTGTAGACAATGCGAGCGCCAGGATTATGTCATCAAGCTTTGCGGGCCTCGCGTTGACAATATTTCAATGTGGCTCATACAGTGCACACGAGAACTGCGTGAGCGTGCGATTCGGGCTCCTGAAAATCAATGATGCAAATCAAAGTGGGCTCCAGCCACTACCGAATACACCTTATTTATTCGTGGCTCGTGCCAGTTACTTCTATGATGGGAGTAGGAGAACCTTAAAGGGGCGCTGCAATGATTTTTGTACTTTGCGCAAATACCTTTTAGAACAGATCTCTGACGTTAACGACCTTTGAAACACCCGTTTGATTTTCACCACATGTAGTCGAAGTCGCAGCTATGTTGATCATAGCTGCGGGTCATAGCTGCGGGTCATAGCCACCCAGCGTGTGATCATAGCTGTGATCACACGCTGGGGTTGGCAAGGCACAGGACACGCGCTGAGTTCCAGACATTGTTATGGTTCGGCTATTATCGTTATTGCAGCGAGTGGACACGGGGCACCTGAATGCTTCTCGAGCTTTCAATTATCACGAGACCAAATCGAGTGCCCACGTAATACTCGGGTCTAATCTATAAGCCGCATTCAAATATCGTCACTGGGCGGTACTGCGAACGCTAAGCTACGCCATCAAGTTTTGCAAAGGAGAGATTGCATGAAAACGCTCGCTTTTGTCCTTGAAATTAGACCGCAACAAGGAAGTTTCTTGGTCAGTGGCGTTGCGTGCGAGTATCCTTGAGTCCCACTAGTGTAAGTAAGCTCGTGGAAAGTGAAGAACATTCTAATTGAATGTCGTTGCACCGCCCCATTAACAATACGAAGTTTTAGAATAAAGGGACCCCGCGCTTCGGTTCACCCAAAGAACTTGGCGCATTCCACCGCGCAAGCACAATGCGACTCCCCTATTCCAAAACTCTCTATTGTGTGGAACAGAGTGCGCGCTCTGCACGTTGCCCCATCGCGTGAATATGATAATCACTGGTGGCATATACTAATCGGCGCCAGATGACTTGGCTTCTTGCTCTGGCTGCGAGTTGAAGGGGTGAAGCGACTACTGGTTGGAGTTTAGCTAGTTGGTTCATATCCTTGGGTGGTGCCACCTGAATACTTATAAACACAGAAATAAACAACAGCTGAACCGTCATCTATATTGAAGCCTTCTTTTTCCTTCACTAGTGTCAATATTCACAACCTGGATTATGACCTCTAGAAAAAAGATGGCTAGTCTTCCGTCCACTGCCCCCGTCGGCGACTGCTGTGGAATGAAAACGCGTGGCGAGGACTGCGACCAATTCGCGCGCCAGAATTGGGCAGTTACCGAGCCACAAAAGAAATATTGAAACAATACGACAGACACAAGCAAATGAGCACTTCGCAAACAAATTATTCATACGTGCTGGCCTTCAGAAGCCTTAGCCGTTCGCGCCCTCTCGTTCTCCATTGCTTTGGTGTAGAGGAAGAAAAGGAGGAGGATGAAGCACATGAGTCTGCTTCTTGTTATCACAACTGCGTATGTATCTCACAGCGTAACAAGGGTAAATCTATTCTTGCTAAGAATACAAAGAAGTCAAGAGTATTTTTCTCATTAAGCTTGTTGAGACTAAGGAAGGTAGTGACTGAAGAAGGCAGCAGCTACAACAGCACGTCGTTTGCGCGCAGCGCCTCCTGCCATTTCATCCAAGGCGCTGTCATTTTGCTGCATGGAGAGACACGTTCGAAAGGGAGGCTAGCCAGTCTATCTAAGGAACATACCTGGATTGGAGCTGTCCCCCTCCTTATTTACAAACTGGATTAAAGCCTTGCCTCCACTACTGTCCTTATTTACAAACGTGGAGCTCTGTCATGTCCTTTAGACCCCAATAGAACCCCCACACCAGCGAGAAAAACTGTTTCTGTCGGGGTCTTGGACATAAAAAAGCTTCACGTTTGTGAATAAGAGAGCGAGTAGTGGTGGAAAGGAGGGCTTTAATACAGTGATGTAACTGGGGTGAGCGGCACCCGGGCCGGTGGCCCACCGCGGCAGCCCTTTCCCCTCCCCTTGCCCTCTCGTTGACCGCCGAACCCCCGCGCCCCCCCCCCCCAACTCGTCGCCCGCCGCAACATTCCTCCCCTTTCACAGCGCAGTAGTAGCCCCCTGAGCGCTGCTACCGGGGCAATCACCCCCCCCCCCCTTCGTGACGCCACTGCTTTAGTATATTGTTATACATGATGATTGAAACCTGAAACTGTGGTTCGAAAAACGGAAAGTTGTGAAGGGGGAAGAAAAAGGACGGACAATGTCTCAAATTCAGCTAAAAGTTTTGCCTCTACGCCTTATATACCCCTCCCCCAAACGACGCCACCACCACAACGGATGATCCTCGAACCACAAACAATACACCAGAACCATAATAAACCCATCGGTGATCGTCCGTGGCGGTGGTGGCAACGTTCGGGGGAGGGGTATACTATAAGGCGTAGAGGCAATTAAGTTTTTAGCTGAGTTTGAGATGTTGTCTGTTCCTTCTTCTCCCTCCTTCACCAGTTTCCGTTTTTCAAACCACAGCCTCAGGTTTCAATCATCATGTATAACTTACACCAGCTCACCTGCACTTTAACCGTTTTTTCATTGATATAGTTGACAGTCCAGCGGTTGTCTATTTGTGTGTTTATAAGTTTTCAGCTGGCACCACCCTAACGGTGACGCTGCTCGATTTTTTATTGTTTCAACTTTTGGTTGCTACAACAATTTTGTGGAAAAAAGAACTAACCGTGTTTCAAGGGTTATGAATGTCGAGGCATAATTCAAAGTGGTATTCACTGAAAGCACAAGATGTGTTGCATTGCCAGTTTAATCGGTATCTCACGAACACAATAGTGTTCAGAAATAACGCAGTAGGAGTGAGGTTATCAAGCTTGTACGCACCAGTGGTGATTCCCTTAAGGATCACGGGTAACTTGGTGATGCTCCTCAACCAACTGACGTCATCCCAGGTCTGCGAAGGGTCGATCAGTTCCTGCTTTCTGAAGAGCGGCGAGTTTGGTATGGTGTATCCGTCTTCCAAGACTCCTTCAAAGTTGGCAAACCTGGATTTTGTTTCACGCCATAAAACACTTTCCGCGACTGCCGTGACTTCTTCGTTACACACCTTTATCCCAAAGGTGCTCTAATTAACAGCAAGCGTAGAAGTATGTAAATTTAAAAGATTCATCCTGCCATTAAGGGCCTTGGGAATTATTCCTCTCCAGATATATTTTATTTACTTGCTTTCTCATACGTTCCGAAAATTCTTACTTCATTTTCTCGCAGAACACAAAGACAGTGAATCACGACAAACAATAGAATAATCCAAGCAAATGACGAAGCTCGACAAACAATTAAAAAAATGATGTGCATAGGGAAAACCAGCGTGACGTTTCGCTTGTCCATCGTTCCTGCACTCTAAAAAAGGGTATCACCTTACACCTTTTTGTCCCATATAATGCATCCCAAAATTTCAACTCGGCGTACAGCGCACTATAATCGAACAGACGGCCCCACATTTTACGTGGGGCTTGATAACGGTGCGATATAGCTTAATAAATAGCTCAAATACGTATCAAAGACCACGGAAAGAAAACACTGAGGTTTTGCAGTAGGGCAAAGAAAACCCAGATTTTTTTGTGTGTAGTCTTTAACACGTACATTGGCTATTTAAATATGTTGTACCACCAGGCTATCAAGCTGCTCGTGAAAGTTAGTACCGGCAGATCGACGTCAGTGCGCTGTAGGTCGAACTGAAGTTTTGGGGTGTATTACATAGGACAAAGGGTGTAATAATACACCTTTTTTCAGAGCGTTTGTGCTCATTGAAAATTTTAGATCTAATCGTAATCTGTGATTCGTCGGTCATTGGGATCCTTCTGTCGCACTGAAAAATACCGGTACAAGAGACACAATCAAGATGACAAGCACAACAACGCTCTTGTGTATGTCTCCATTTTTCTTTTTTTTTGGTGTGTATTTTTTGTTTTTTAAGCACCATATTGCCTGTGCACTAACCCTCATTTCAAGTTATTAATCTTTGACAGCTGGACTCAACTTGTAGCCCTACATTTTTTTGGGCGAAAACTGAGCGTTATACGCGACGCAAATTTAACTTTTACGGTGAAAGAAACACGAATAAAGTTTCTCCTCCTCCCCCCTCTTCTTTACTACTTGCCTGCAGCTCTTGCAAAAAAAAAAGTAAATTAGGCACAGTTGTGTTACCGCAATTCTAGTTTTAAACGTATAGCATCAGCCAAGGCATGCGTTTTAGGCACAACAGGGGGATCGGTGGCCGCGTAGTCTTGCGCACACCAGCTCGGGGAACGTGGAGCGAAATACGAAAATAATCCCTGGAGAAGGAAGAAGCGGGACAAAGGACAAGCTCAAATCTCCAAACACAGCTACGTGACTAATGCGCTACCGAAAAAATCCGCCTGGTCCGGGTATCGAACCGGGACCTCTCCATATCCAGGGAGCGCTCAACCAACTGAGCTAACCAGGGGTTAGACGTCAGTAGAGCATATAGGTTTTAGCAGCTGCCACCACTCTAACACCAACAAGGGTGAAAAGGCTTGCATTTCAAGGTTATCATTATAATTCAATGAAATGCAAAGGTGCAAACGAACTGAACAAGAATGAGGAAAATAATCAATGGAGAAGAGGAACAAGAGGGACCAAGGACAAACACAAATCTCCAAACACAGCTGGGTGACTTGTGCGCGACCGAAAAATCCGCCTGGTCTGGGTATTGAACCCGGAACCTCTCCATTTTCAGTGGAGCACTCCAGTCCAAGAGTTTGCAGCGCGAGCTTTTGCTCGCGCTGCAAACCCAGGGATTCTGGGTTCGATCCACACCGTTGCCCGTTTCGATCTGGATGAGCATTGTACAGGCGTGCGGTCGTGGATCACTACTGCGTGGTGCACGATGAAGGCCCCCAGGCTAGCAGTTTTACTGCACTGGCTAAATTGCTCATCTACAGCTGGGAGACAAGTCGCCCGTTGAGGCAGATTAAGTTCTAGGTTGTATAAACACACACACAACCCAATTTTGTTTTTAGCCCAACAATCTCATTTCGTGAGCACAGCGCCGTACAAAAGCACGTACCATCTTCCTCGTAGACCAATACGCTGTTCACAAACAAATCAGCGCTCGCCCACATCAGGTGTGGACACCGCACATTCGCAGAAATCATGTTTGCCTGATGTGAAGCGAATGCTCATGCACCATGCCAACAGCAGCGCAACCGCAGCAGCTTTACATCATTGTCGCGCGTTGGTGTATAGGTTATTACTTGTTTGGCTAGAAACATAAACAGTCCATTATCAAGACACCTTTTTGCACTCAAGGCTTTCTTCGATGTCACCGATTCATCGGGACATGTCCTAAGTTTTAAAAAGCTGATTTTTATGTCATCTGACTCAGCGGAACCGAGAAATTCATGGTCTCAATACCCAATCCTGCCCGTTTCGATATGATGAGCATCGTGCCGGCACGCGCTCGCCCATCACTCCTGCGCGGTGCAGGTTAAAGGCACCAAACAAGCAGTAGTACCGCACTGGGAAGAATTTTTTTTTCTTCTTCAGCCGAGACATTAGGCGAACCATTAGGACTCACTGCCTTTTCAATGTCTAAACAAAAAGGCAACACAACAACTGCTTGTCTTGAAACATTAACTGGCCGTCATCAAGACGCCTTTCTTCTTTCAACGCTTTTCCTGACGTGAGCCCTTCTGTTAAGTTCTGGCATATATTATTCCTTCTTTCTTTTTTGTCGGTTTGTGTCGAAGCGCAGCTGTGTCGTCAGAAGATCGCCAAGGCGGTGGGGGAGACGGCGGGCTGACCGCGGGAATGGGGGACATGTCGCCCTCAGGGGCGCCTCGAGCCGGCGTCTGCCTCATTGGTGAGCCGGATGGGGATTTTGGTGTAGCAAACCGTGCCGAACATGTCGGCTTTGCTTTCATGTGTGAGCGGGCCGGGTTCATGAATGAGCCCATCTTCGCGGCGCCTTCTTGTAGTGTCTGTCGAAGAAAACGTGGGGTCTTTTGTGTGTTTATTTTGTTTATCCGTTTGAGACAGCGTGTTGTTGTTCTGCTTGTGTGCTTTTAGGACCGACCGTCTACCAGAAAGAAATAGCGTGGGAATCTTTGTGATTGGTGCGGACGAGTGGGAGAGGGAACCCGACTCCGACTCTAAAACGGAGGGGCGAATGATGAGAAGGGGCTTTTTGAGACGGATCGAGCTGGGCTGCGGTTGGGTTCCTTGTGGGGGTTTGGAGGACGGAAAGTGCCGGGCGGCGACGTCTGGTCGCGCCCACCACTGTGAACGTACTATGTTAAATAAATATATCCAAGTTAAAGTCTAATACGACCTGGCTGAACTTCACTTCGCAACGTGTTCGCCATCAGACCTCTTGTTACAAGTGGCCAAACATCATCATCATCAAACACCCTTTTCGTAACTCCTTCATTTAGACATATCCCGATTTTGAAAACATGAATGAACGCACCTGATTTCTTCCGGCATGCTGCAACCCTTCTGCCGTTTGAAGACATGATTTCCAGTCACTGGCATGTCCGCGGTGAGCACGATCGCTCGGTAGCCGGCCCTTTCGGCGCGGCTAACGAGGTTCCTTATGAGGTCTCGGTCTCTGAAGATCTGCACCTGGAACCAACAAATGCCCTCTGGCGCTGCCTGCTTCACATTCTCGATGTTGGTGCTACTGTGGGCGCTCAGTATCATCAAGGACCTCTCAGCCTGGCTCCCTGAAACAGTAAAATAAGACGTTTATCACCTTGATCGGTCGTATAAAAGACCGAATTAGGAAGAATGTAGATTTGAGAGGCTCTTCGCTCGACACATGTTATTTTTATTGCAATTTAGTGGTCGCCAGTCCTGTGACACCAACTCAGTGAATACGTCACAACACGACGGTTACTTACCGGCGGCACTGTGACATTGACTTACGTGGTAACGTGGCAGTCTAACATCACGATGTCACGCGACCCTCTGACATCAAGGTATGCGGTCGACCACCGTGACGCAAAGTTGCGTGGCCACGTGATACTGTGAGGTCACGGTGTCACGTGTCACTGATGTAGAGTGACATGGTCACGTGTACCGCAAAGTCAATCACATGACCATGTGACACATATAAGCACGAACCGCGTGATCAGATGTCCCACTGCGGCACCGACCCCGTCATTGTCGTTCGCCATATTATCTTGTTTTTGTTCAGTCTCTTTGTGGCACTCATGACTAAGAAACCAGGTCATAAAAGTTAAGGAACTGCTTTAAAAATATGAGCAGAAGGCTATAGTTGGTTGTATTTACAATATGTGACGTGTGCTAAGCTAACCAGGTATGCGAAATACAAAATTTCTGGAAATAAGGGCCCACGTCTAAAAAAACAAAAAAACGTCTTCTTTTCCAGTTTGGCACCGCAAGATCTGTAACTTGCGCGAAAGAACGGCATAGCAAAGATAATAAGGAATGTTTTGTGTTTTCTTGTCTTTGTGGAATTTATAGGTGTTCCGAGAAATTTGAGAATACGGAAGAGAAACATCAACTTCCTTTTTTCTTAATAATAAAGTTCTAAAACTTTCCGCCCCTTTTTCTCTTACTTTTTTTATTTGATTGCTTAATTTTTTTGTGCATAATATTTACGAAACACAAATCTAGTTTATGCTGTAACTTCAGGGCCTCTAAACTCGTCGAACACAAAGTTGGTGCCGAAGTTGACGGAGCCCACCGATTGGCCTGTCACGGCGATGACTTGGCGCTTTTTTCGTCGACGTCCAATCGGCGCGCTCCTCAAACTTTCGGCTCCAACTTTGTGTTTTGACGAGTTTCAGGACCCCCGGTGGTGTTATCCTGACATAAATTATGAACTAGTTTTATGGTAATTTAGATATTAGTATTCTTCACCTCATTCGCTAGGTAGTAAACAATTAGGTTGCAACGTGAGGTTTGAGAGAATTATATATATGTATATATAGGGTGGTCCAAGTCACTAGGCTCGGTCTAAAATGGACCGTAAAAAACAACGCCTACACGTACCAATCTAAACTTTTCGTCAAAGGTGTAATTCACAGGCCGTTTTTTTCTTGTAAAATTACGAAACGTAGCTCTCTTTCTGTAAAATATAGGGCCAAGAAACTTGCCAGGGTATACGGCGGCAGCAACGCAGACGACAAGGGTCCAGTAGCGGGGTGTGTTTCGCGTTACTCTATATGTGTGTGTGTGTTTGTGTGTGTGTATGTGTATGTGTGTGTGTGTGTGTGTGTGTGTGTGTGTGTTGTGTGTGTGTGTGTGTGTGTGTGTGCGCGTGCGCGCGTGCGTGTGCGTGTGTGTGTGCGTGCGTGTGCGTGCGTGCGTTGTTGTGGCATACATACCCAGTGCATGACCTATGACCTAAGTCTTATCGTCGTAAAGTAACAACGCCCGCTAGGCAAACAAGAAGTGCAGTGCAAAAATCCTGACGCTATCGTACTACCGGAAGCAGGACTCGAGAAGA